>QODF01000023.1:3123997-3187321 GCA_024372805.1 Oostethus manadensis | reverse complement strand
CCAGCACACCCTCACTACGCGTTTGGGTCTGCCAGGTCTGTCTGGCATCCTTCCCCGCCATCTAATCCAACTCATCACCAGGTGGTGGTCAGTTGACAGCTCAGCCCCTCTCTTCACCCGCGTGTCCAGAACATGCGGACGCAGGTCTGATGATACAACCACAAAGTCGATCATAGACCTGTGACCCAGCGTGTCCTGGTGCCAAGTGCACTTATGGACGTCCTTATGTTCGAACATGGTGTTTGTTATGGACAAACTGTGATTCGCACATAAGTCCAGCAACAACATGACACCCCATGTCACATACATCACCTTTGACTGTGGAAAAGACCTATCAACATTTTTGCCTCTTTGACAGACTAGACCATATCGCAGACCATATCATCTTGCTACATGCATTGTAAACAAACACCCACCCCCATTCTTAAAGGAATTACTGCAAAAAGGGGAACATTTAAAATGTTTAAATAAATAAAAAATCAGATTCATTGATTAATCAAACAAATTATGAAAATAAACGTTAGTTGCAGCCTTACTTAATATAGTCACTTGTAGCTCGCCCCTGGGACAAAAACATGCTAGCTAGATTTTGCCAGTAAGGCAACATCACATGTAAACAAAAATGCTAGATAGTTAAATGAGATTTAAACATGAGCGATCACACACACTGACATGGCAAACTGTCGTCAATTGACCACATTTTACGGGCTATTGTTTATTCTCAGGATAATAAGAAAACAAAGTGAACACAAGATGTCATGTATCTGGTCACCAGTGCCAGCAAAGTAGATCGGCAATTATGGTGCATGTTTATCAAAATAAAGCTCAGTGAAACATTTTAATGATATTTTCAGTTGTTGTCAAACTGATTGTTGTGTATGAGCTATATATTGCATGTGTCTATTTAACATATCTATTCATATAATATAATTATTATGTCACACTATATTTTTTCAAGTAAAAAAATAATTATCAAAATTTTTAAGATGCGGCGGCTTTTATTTTGTAGGGGCACACAGTCACGATTTATTACATATAGCGGAAACCCTGATTCCTTCCATCTATAACTCTTTCATTATTCCACAGATGAGTGTAGGTCAGCGCGCCAAACTGATCTGCTCGCCTGACTATGCCTACGGCAGCAAGGGGCACCCGGGCATCATCCCCCCAAATGCCACTCTGACCTTTGATGTGGAGCTGCTTCGTCTAGAGGCCTGAAACGTTTGCACTGCTATGCTTAATTCCACTGAACTTGCCAGGGTGAGAGGTCTCTGATTTTCTTTCTAAGATACACTTGTACATGCATAAGAGCCTACAGACACTAAACGTTTTGAGTTCAATTTATAACTTGGCTGTGTGTCTTTTACTAAACACTATAAACGCATACAATATATACCATCAACTATTGCTACATGGCATACAAGTTACCAGTAGGTGCAGTAGATTTTCCGAAAACAAACAAGACCCAGCATTCATGATATGCACGCACCTAAGGCTGTGTAATTGTGTAATTGGTTGAATGGGGTGTCTGCCGTTGAATTTACAAACTCAAAACTATTTTGTACAAACTTTTTTTGTTTCTAGAATTTTGCAGTTCTGTGAGTCACTATACTAATATTTAGTTGTTTGAGCCCTGTTTTTTATAACTGCTTCACATATGTGTGGCATGGAGTCAACTAACTTGTGGCACCTTCCAACTGTTATTCCACTACAACATTCTTTAACAACATTCCACGATTTATTAATATTTCTTGGTTTTGCTTCAGAAACAGCATTTTTGATGTCACTCCACAAGTTCTAAATTTGTGCATCATCCATATGAAGCCGGCGTTTTCGGGGTCTGTAAACAATCACTTTAGAAGCCGGGTCTCAGAGTGGAAAAATATGAAAACACTGTTAGCGTTCCCATAGCTCCATAGTTATGGCCTGCACCCCGCTTCTATGAAAACACTTGCCTCATAGTTCCAACCCTTTACAGACACGCATGCGCTACAACTGCAAACACGGAAACAACAATGGTACTGTACACTGTTTGTTTTTGTTTTACAACCCTAATGAGGATGGATGGAATTATTTAGTGTACTGTACATTAGTACGAATACCAAGTCCTCCACCACGCTCTTACACCTCCGCCAACATCTGTCTGCTTTTCAAGGTAAAGTACACTTTAGAAAACATGTTATTTGCGTTACGCTTTCTTTTTTTATGTTTTAATATGTTTCTTATTCATTATTGAGCGTGGAGACATACATCCATCCTTCCATTTTCTATACCGCTTATCCTCATTACATAATTCTTATTCAAATGTATAAACGAAAAAAAAGTGAGTGGTTTTTGACGGCACTGGAACCAATGGCATTTACGTTATTTCTTAAAGGGGAAACTTGTTCTGACATACGAATAAATCGAGTTACAAGCTAGGTCTGGGAACGAATTAAACTCGTAAGTCAAGGTACCACTGTATTTTGACATATGGAAACTGATCCACGATCCCTGGTATGCAATAAATAGGCCCAACACCATAGTAGGACAAACATGGCAATAAAAATATACTAATACATAATCTGGTTAGTCAATTGGACTGCAAACATTTTGAACACTATAATTAACATGCAGACTTGACCACCATTCATTCATTTCTTTCCTTAGTTTGTTGCCAGTTTACAAACTACAGCATTTCTTAATTGAACTTCCTTGAAATAAATTTTCTTAGGGATGTCAATATAGCCTAATGTTGGCATAAAAGTGTAATGTCGGTCAATATCAGTATGCGTTTTTTTTCCCCTATATTAAAAAATAAAAATATTTAAAAATGCTGTATATGGGCCTATGGGCTTCTGTATTTTCCCACACAAACAATGAGCTCACCAAACCTCATCGGAAGGGTGTGGCTAGTAACAAGCTTGCTCGCTTTGTGCCTAACTTAACGTTATGTCTGTGGTGTGTCCTCCGGATATTAAACTTGGACTTGCTGCAAAGAGTTGGTTATGCGAGTTGGAACCAAGACTGCTTCATTCAATACTTCCAATTCCCAGCGTAAAAGCCATCAATCGGAAAATCATGGAGTCTCACACTGGATAACCAGCCTTCTCTATCTTGAAAGATGCTGGATTCACCAAACTTGTGAGTTCCTCAAGCCACCCTTTGCCAAGCCAAATTGCAAAAATTACTCAGATGTTTGCATATCCGATTTGTACAATGCTGTCTACAGCCAACTGCTGATGCTGTATTCATTAGCTTCACAACAAATATGTGTTAATTTCTTGACAGAAGATATGTGATGTCACACATATTGGAATCGGAAATTGTGTTGGACAATGTTGGCATATCGGATATCGCGAAGAAGCCTATATTGGACATCCCTAAATGTTATTGATTGTTAAGGGATCCAACTTGGGATTGCACTAATCGCTGCAATGAGCCTGTTTTGGTCGTTTTTTCAAAGCAGAGTTTGTGCTGTCAATAATCATAGCGGCTTGGAGTTGTACAGTACCTTTTAATGGACGGGCGCTCCCATGCATTGTTTTCGGTCCTGATAAAATCCCTTGGCACCTGTTTGTGACAGGTGCGCTACACAAGGAAAGTTTTTCCCAACAGTTTGTATAGCTTTGTATAGTTTTTTTTTTTTAATAAGGTGTACAGTTGGCCGTAAAGCTGCTCTCTCTGCATTAACAATACATTTTGATGTGTTGTGTGCAAGTACATGAGATAATCTGCTTTTTATGTGTGTGTGTGTTGCAGGTCAACTCCTATCATGGGAACATGGAGGGAAAACGTACCAGATGATTCCTGCATAGGACCTATGTCTATAGCTTCACTAATTCACTCTCCTGTACATTTCACACACACCTTGTGTCATTTCACTTGCTTTAAGACTTTATTTTATTTTTGACTTTCTATTCAGTCATAGGTCATCCCATCCTGTTTGTTTTGACAATGTATTTTCATGTTGGCTTTTTTTTATTTGACCTTTACAAGTTACAAAACATGTCAGTGTTTATGTAAGAACTGAATCGGTCTCATTCCTTGTGGCTCTGGGGCCTTTACACAACAATAGTCCCGATTGCGGGTAATGCATTTTCTTAAAGAAAACAATACGTTGTTTGACAGAGAGATTTCTACGAATGGTGGCTATCCTGGTTATCAGACAACTTTAGAAAAGGATCCCTCATAATTTACAAATTCCAAATCAAGCACATTTTTGCCATAGCTGCCTACAGGTCTCTGCTAATGTTAAGATTTACTTTGTCTATATGGCCACAATAATTGTTTATTTATGAGAGTGAAATGACCTTTGTGCTGACACTCACAACTGGACAGTTGTATCAAAAATGTGGGGAACGTTCATTGCCAAAAGGTCTTGTGGGGGAAAAACTGTTTGGGGCAAAATCTTTTGACACCTGCATGACAACTTTCCCCCACAGTTGCAGTTTGTGGTTGCATTTATTTTTAAGGAGTTGTGTGTTACAAGCTGTGGATGTTGCATTTGGTTCCTTCACAATAAAGAGTAATTTTACCACAACGTATTTGACCGCATGTGGCTGTTTTTATTTTGCAGATCCATGTCTTTACAATTTCACTAAATGAAAAGCACTTTCTAGAGCTATGCATACTATTTTTTGCAGTTTCCTTGCTTTAAGTATATTACAGATTCAGGGGATAATCATACAATTTTATAAGTCTGTTTTCTTTAAACAAACTACAAGCACCCTTTAAAAGATTCCCTTTGTGCAATATGTGCAGAGCCAACCACTCAAATTGTCAGTTCAGTTGCAGGTGAGGTGAGCTTGCAAACTATCCCTGAAAACAAAAACATTCCTCTTTTTTTGCATAAAGCTGAGACTGGCAACTGCACATCATAACTGTTACAGGCGTAATATTTTCATAATTTCAAAATGCAGCACAACAAAGCAACCTACACAAAGTGTGTCCACTCTTAAATACCAGAGCACCGACCAAAAACATCCTTGTCTCATCTTTGATCTCTGCAGATGTTATAGTTTTGCATTGGTTGTAATCAGTTAATCTCTTGATCTGACTAAGAAATACCTGAAATATTCATCACTCAATGGTTTGGCACTGAATTTATTTCAGCATTGGCCTCTCATTTTACCTCAGTTGCAATATCTATGCTTCTTTTGCCCTTAGAAAGCAATCATCCTTAAAGGTTTGGCTGGGTTTATTGAGCTGTTGTGTGTAAAGTTATACCCTTTTTTTATACTTACACTCTGTGACGATTACAATTCAGTATTATACAAAGTTCAAAAATATATCTGAAACATTGTCATATAAATGCATCAAGAAAACCCTCATTTGCATTCATACAGTTGCGGATCTCGCTCTATATCTGTAATAATCTTTAAAAAGCTTTTAGTACAACCTCCAGTAAATGTTAACACAGATTTATCAAGTATTCCCATGGCAGAAAAGCGCTACCAACCTTAAGTGCTCACTATAAAGCTTGATTTCTGTACACATTTTCTTTTTTATTTTCTTTTTAAAGAAATAACTGGCAATACTATTCTAAGGAAAATTGAGATATAAAATAGAGGTATACATAAAAAAGAGTAATTGATTCATAACCTATTGTTCTGTTTACTTGATACTGAGCTAAATCCTTTTTTGGGTAGAAAATGTAAGACGGTAGCTTTGGATGCAGCCGAGATAATCCAACTTGACTGAAGAGTGCATGCACAAAATCAACTGAACAAACTAAAGTCTGTTTTCTAAGGCCAGTCGTCATGCAAAATCTTATTAGCGGGAATATCCACACACATACTGTAAATCGGAAAAAAAGTCAGCATTGCCGTGCCTCTGGATTTGCTATTCCAAGTCAGATGGATGTTCCATCCATGCTGGCCCGTCTGCGTACTGTGCTTGCACCCTGCCTACGAAGTGAGTGGAGAGCCACAGCGCAGCAGCCTCTCAGCAGAGACCCAATATGATAGACAGGCATGATGTCTTGCGGTGCCCCACGACACAGCCACGCCATAGTTGGAACCACCGGCATTGCCAAAGCCAGCAGATCCACCAGGAAGTACGGGCTCCAGTGACACCTCTGATGCGAATCATTTTCTGTTTCATGCTCCTCCTTGGTTTCGTCCTCCATCTCCAGCACAGTACCTTCCTGCCTCAGGGGGAGTGTGGCTGCAGGATGAGGCTGACACACATGGGGCTCCTCAGGGGTCTTTGTTGCGTACACGGACTTGTTGGGCTCCTCGCTATGTGGATGAGGACACAAAGGTGGCAAAGATGAAGGAACGCGAAGTGCCTCTGAAGGAATCATGTTGACTGTTGTAGAAATGACACTCAATTCCTCCTTGACACTTTCTTCACACATCCAGGTCATGGTTGGGCTGCAGGCCCTTGAGCGCACATCTGGTTTCCTCTGTGCTGGAGCAGGAGGGGTTGAGACTGGGTCAGCAGCAGGGGTCGCGGTAACTCTTTCTGGGGGTTCCCCCTGAGGTAAGTGCAGGAATAAATGATGGTGAGGGAAGTAGGTATGTCCACCACACCTGCAGATGCCACCAAGAGAGTGGCAGGAGTGTGACATTGGCACTACAGCGCCCCCTCTGCACACCCTTTCATACGTAGGAGAAGGAGGTACCATCCCTCTGATGTGGCCCTGTGGGGGCATCTGCTCAGACAGGAGTGCTGCCTCCAAGAGGAGGTGGGCCTGACCCCCCAGGCGTGATGCTCTGCTCGATTCAGGTGTATTTGGACTACGCTCCAGCTGCAGGGCCTCACTGCTCAGGCGGGTACGGGTGGCGCTGCGGGTTAAAGTGCTGGCAGGAGAACAGCCACAGGAGCGAGACTTCCCCGCTGGCCTTTTGTCGTGTGACTGCGAGTATGGCTTGTGGTCGTGGGGGTCTTGTTCTCGAACACCCAGGTTGGTCCTGACTGACTCTACCACTTCTTGAAGATGCTGGATTTCCTTGCGGGCCTCTTTTAGGGCTAACTGGGCCTCCACACGGTGGCATTCCTCTTCTATCCAGTCTTCTTGCATCCTGTACAGCTGAGTCCTCAAGTCATCTATTTCACAGTCCCTGCGGTAGGAAAGACGAAAAGTATTCCTATATCACCCCAATAGACTGTATTTTTTACCTTAATCATCTTCCTGTGTTTCACATAAACCATACAGTAGGGGTTGGCAGTCAAGTTTGGCCTTGGGACACTACTTGAGAAGCACTGCATAATGTGGCCTGTAGTGCATCAGGAGGTAGAGCAGGTCATCCAGAAACCAGAAGGTTGGTGGTTTGATCCTCGCTCCCTCGCACTGGTGTATGAATGTAAATAAATGTTTGGTGGCGTTTGGAAAGGCCGTAGGCGAATATTGGCAGCCACGTTTTTGTCAGACTACCCCAAGGCAGCTGTGGCTACAAATGTAGTTTTGCACCACCAGTGTGTGACCAAGGAGTGAATATTAATGTGTTCAAAACTTATGTGGAAATACACCATGCAAGAAGAAAGATGTTCAGATGTTGCATACCACTTTTTATTTGAACTACGTACAGTATGTGCACTGATGGCTATATTTGCAAACATCTTTCTTCATAAACACATCCCAAGCACATTTAATATCACATAGGTGGTATTAGACTTTTAAAAGAAGATATCCCGAAGGCAGGTAAAAAAAAAGCTGTCTCTCTTTCTGCCAGAAAACATATCCTGACAAATGCTTTTCCAATAATGAATGAACTGATGAAACCCATGTAAGTGCAATAAAAAATTGTAAAACAACTTAGGGACTCCACCCCCCTGTCTTTCAATCCAAGTGGCGTCCCTGTTGTTTATGTTACATATAATCAAACATAAGGTACAATCCTAACAGAGTACAGCAACATCAATAGACTCACAATGCTCCCTTTATTTTATACAAGTTACAAAAGTTACAGAAAATGTTCTCAAAACAATCTGGTGACCTTGATATTATTGACGGTGGTTCAAATCTGGCTGTGTGGCTGCCTATTGTCCTCCACTGCGGGACATCATATGGGCTGGTTTAAATCAATTGCCTCTAGTGGGACCAATAACGCTGCTTGAATTTCAAAAGAAAGATTCTCACCTGTGTTGTAATCTCTCCACGTTCTCCCTCAGCCTGGCTCGCAGATGACGTATACACACCTCCTTCTGCTGCAGAGGTGTGAGGTACTGCTCCGGGGTGGGAGGCCTGATGCCATGGTTGTCACTGCACACCATGTGCTTTGCCTGACGCCTGCGGAAAAGACACAGCGGTACCAAGATGTTCGTTATATGCAAGATTTGACCTGTTGTTACCTTCATCAAGGAGGTCATGTTTTTGTTTTCAAAATGTGTTATTTTTGCTTGTGGCCTTTACTATACGGGTTTTGGATGTTGTATTCCTCTTAGTACGAATAATTGTATCCCCAATTTGAATCACAATGAGCAGAAACGCCCTAGAGCAGAGATTCCTAAACTTTTTACAGTGGTGCACACCTTCAGATTTTTGCCCTGAAGCTATTTACTTAACATTTTCTTAACGGGAAATATTGAATACAGTTAAGTTCATTTTAAAGTAATCCTGACCAACTGTGATAAGGGGTAACCGAGGTTTCCAAAGGGGAGTACATGAATAAAAATTAAAAACAATTTGCGCCTAACACTCACGATTACGAGTGCACCCGAATGCATCACAGCGCAAGGAGAACTGAGCAGAAAAGAGACAGAGCGTGAAGTTGTTCATTGCTCTGTGTGCATTATATGAAAAAATACATAAGTCTGATGATTATTTAGTGCCTTAATACTGAAGATTTCATTTATATTGGTGTTTCAATTCCGAGTCCGAGTGGGTGATGTTTCATGCTTCCATTGTAGAGGCGGCTGATCGGAGCTGTGGCCGTAATGTGGGCGGTGCCTGTTGTGGTGGAAATGCCCAGAACCCATTGGTGGACACCAGTGGTGAAGGACACCGTCAAGCTGAAGAAAGAATCCTATCAGGCCCGTTTGGTCCATGGGACTCTGGAGGTAGTTTACAGATACCAGCAGGCCAAGCGGTCTGCGGCTCTGGCGGTCACTGAGGCAAAAACTCAAAAGAAGAGGCAAAAAGGAGTTCGGAGAGGCCATGGAAAACGACTTACGGATGGCTTCAAAGAGATTCTGGATCACCATCCACCGTCTCAGGAGGGTGAAGCAGTGCACAGTCCACACCATGTATGGTGGGGATGGTGTGGACGTTGTGGACCGGTGGAAGAAATACTTTGAAGACCTCCTCAAACCCACCGACACGTCTTCCAACAAGGAAGCAGTGACTGGGGAATCTGTGGCGGGTTCTCCTATCTCTGGGGCTGAGGTTACCAAGGTGGAGAAAAAGCTCCTCGGTGGCAAGACCCCAGGGGTAGAGAAGATCCAACAGGAGTTCCTTAAGGCTCTGGATGCTGTGGGCGTGTCTTGGTCCACACGACTCTGCAACATCGCATGGACATCGGGGTTGGTGCCCCTGGATTGGCAGACTGGGGTGGTGGTCCTGCTTTTCAACAAAGGGGACCGGAGCATGTGTTCTACTATTGTGGGATCACACTCCTTAGCCTTCCCGGTAAAATCTATTCAGGGGTTCTGGAGAGGAGGATCCACCGAATTGTCGAATCTCGGATTCAGGAGGAGCAGTGTGGTTTTCATCCTGGTCGTGGAACTGTGGACCACCTCTATACACTCGGCAGGGTCCTTGAGTTTGCCCAACCAGTCTACATGTGTTTTGTGGACTTGGAGAAGGCATTCAACCGTGTTCCTCTGGGAATACTGTGAGGAGTGCCCCGGGAATATGGGGTATCAGATCATCTAATTCAGGCGGTTTGTTCCTTGTATGACCGGTGTCAGAGTATGATTCGCATTGCTGGAAATAAATCGGACCCGTTTCTAGTGAGGGTTGGACTCTGACAGGGCTGCCCTTTGTCACCAATTCTGTTTGTTACTTTCATGAAAGTACTCCTTGCTTCTCACGCCCCCCCATGGCAGTTCTTCGCCCGCCCGCCCCACTAATTAGGAACTACTGCTCTAGAGTACTGTGCAAAAGGAATTTCATGGGTGCTTGTGTACCTCGGGGTACTGGGATACGCCCTAGATGTGTGGCTGCCCTCTGTCGCCTTAACTTTGAGTTGGTAGGTGCTGGTGCTGGACGTGTCAGTGTGGGTGCATCGTGGATTGCTGCCACTTGTTCCTGCTGAGCGCCTGTCAGGGAAAACCTTACAATTATTTATCAGACTGCAGTGTGCGATTAAACTGAGAGGAGGGTACAGTACCTGCGCTGACCCAATGAAGGCTTCCTACTCGGGGTGAGCGACACTGACATGTTGCTTCTGGCAAGGAAGGCCTGGAGCCCCTACTGTTGGACTCTTGGCTGTAAACACACAAACATGTGATAACAGCTACTCACAGAAGTCATGTTCATTGTTTGTTCATTCAATGTTGTATGCTTCTTGAAAGAGACAATACAAGTTCAAAAAATAGTTTAGCCCAGTGAAGAAGAAAGGATCTTTATCTCTTGACAGAGAGTCCATTTAAGGTCTGTCCACCAGCTGTCTCTGTGTGCCCAGAAACATTACATTTTACTCAGGCAACTCTGACATTTGTTGCAGTCATAGGTCAAGTAACTAGAAGTCATGAGTGCTGCTTATTGAGTCCCTAGAACCATTTGTCTTGATCAGAGGTTTTCAAAACGTGGTGCAGTGCGTCTCCCCCCCAGAATATAATACAGTAATTCAAATGTTGAAAGACTAGACTAACAAAACAGAAAGTAAATTGCAATTTTAAGGAAAATTAGGCTTGATCCGCATAAACATCAACAACATGTGTTGGTTTAATAATGATTTTTCAGTATGCGGATCTATGATCTAAAACCAAAAACACATGATTTATTGAAACTAATGCACAATTAACCAATGCAATAGCAAAATGCTGCAGTTACATGAATGCTGCAAAGTCAAAGACTTGTTCATAATATTTTATGGAGCAACTGATTTATGTAGCTGTTTTTTGCCTCCCCTGGTAGCCTGGCTAACTTACGTTTTGTTTACTGAACTTGCAGCATTTCTCTCATTCAGTCGTGTTTGTGTTTTGGGCATTTGCTGTATTTTTCTTTTGCATTTCTTTTAAAATCTTGCAGCATTTATGTGATTGCAGTATTTTCAATTTGCTTCCTGTTGCAATTGTTTTATGGACTTTTTGGTGTTTGGATATTGCCACCATACACTTCGGCTTTAACATGAAGTGAAGTTAACTTAGCAGGCATGTTTTTCTTGATTTTTATCAAGCCTCAAAATCCCTCAATTTAAAGAACTGCTCTAGATTGGGTTCTTCCATGAAAAACACGCGCAGAAAATTATGTGCGAAGTCATTCTGGATAAACACGGCCTACCGCACAGTTTCCAATACAGTAGTCCGTCCCGGCCCCTCCCCCGCCACGTATGATCAGCACCAACAGGTGGCCATAGCGTTATTGGCGAGAAATACGTAATCTTATTACATAAATGCGCGTGAGTGATGCTGCGGAGGCGAGCATCGGGCACAAAAGTAGACGAAAGCAGCGGTTTGGCAAGATGCTGACAAGCAACATCAAGGAGTGAAACGGCCGTAGAGACCTAGCACACCAGGAAACAAAAGAAGGGTGACCAATAAGTGCTACAGACGTGTCCTACATACATTTCGTTAGCCTTCAAGGGTCTTCTCGAGAACGTCAGACGCCTTGGACACCCGCATGCAGCTTACATGGACCGCGCCGAGGCTCGCTGCCATGGCTGCAGCTTTCGCGTCGCTGAAAGGAGGGAAGAGAAGCTGCTGATGCGGATCCAAGTGCATCCTGCAGCCATGAAGCATCCAGATGAAGTGAGCCAACTGCGACGTCGATGCCTCTTAAAGTGACAGCACGGGATGACGCGGGACACTCGTGCACGTTGCAGGTTGACTGACTTTTCATGGCCGACTCGTCTCATGTCGATAGAAGCAAAACATCAGTGACTTCAACATAGTTGAACCAAAAGGATGGACGAACACGTGACTTAAAAACAATGGGCTTGGATGAGTTGGGCGTGGAAGATCTTGAGAGCATTGACCCTTGTGCAATGAACAACACATTTCCTCCTCTAACGTCACTGACTTTTGACTTGACTTGAATGCTCTTGACTTTATTCATGGTATATATCGTATTGCATTAATCCAACCCATTTTGATACATCCAGCCAGCTCCATACAGGGTTTAAACATTGTAATGTCTTTTTGTATACACTCCTAAGAATAATACAAAACTAATGAATTCCACCAAAATGCAACACTTTGTTTTTAGTGACTCATCATGAATTATGTCGTATGTGTATGCTGGTGGCATGGCTATATGCCACAAATACATATTTTCTTACATAATCCTTTGAACGGTACAAGTATCAACCCAACAAAACAATGAACAGGAAAGTGCTGTTTTCCAGTATAACTTAATAATAACAATAAATACATTTGTTGCATTTCACAAAAAGTGTATAGCATGCAAACATAATAAACATTTTTTGGTACACAAACTTGCTACTCCTTCTTGTACCCATTTAAGAAAGTTTGTGACATGTTTACTTTCCTTTCACCTATGAAAAAAATGCAGGGCCAGGGGTGACAAAGATGTCCTCGTAAGGCGCACTCTGTTGCAAGTCCACAGACTGTTGTTTCTTTAGGACCAGCAGAGAATAGAAAGTGGAGGCTGCCTGGGAGCAGGAGCTTCTTGCACAGAGGTCTTTCAGGCTGAACCTAGTATCACTGGTACGCTGCCACACAGACAAACACATCCGTAATGTCGCCTGGGTCCCCTCATCATGAATGGCTCTAAAGTTTAACTGTACAAAGTATTGAGATGGTATTTCCTCATATAGTTACCAGGACTGTTTACATACTCACCTGAAGAGAGTAGCAGCCTACTAGGGTTATGCCATTTGTTAGGGCGAAAGCCTTTATATATACAGTATATTTAAAATCCAATTTCAACAAGTAAAAAAATAATTAAAGTAAGATATTTAAATATATAGTTTAATGAATATGCAGTATGCTAACCAACTATTACAAAAATCGAACTATTTTTGCCTCAACATTGAAATATTAATTATTTATCATAAACAATTTTGAGTCTGCCATGTCTATTCTGTAGATGTGTGCTGTCAGATGACATAGTAAACATAATTACAACCACTTAGTGGTACAAACTGCTAATGAGGAAAAAATGTGTGTATTGATTCAAGTGGACAGCATCTCTGAGAGCGGAGGCCACTATTTGAGGAAACACAGTCTTAAAAACAAGTTAAAATACAAAGCTAATGTTCTGTGTTGAATCAAATTAGCAGCAATATTAAGTATTTTATTTTTAGATCCTTACTTGTAGTGACTTCAGAAGCTTCTGTGCTTGTCTGTTGACCCTTTGTGCCTCAAAGTCTTGGCTGCCCAATAAAGACTGCAAGTTACAAAGGAACCACGTCAGTCACTGCCAGCTAAACCTCCCGGGTCTGTGAACAGTTAACCGAAACCATCTGCTGCAGTAACCCTTACAGCCGACGACCTAATATTAACACCTCAAATCACCTGACTACCTTCTCTGAAAAAGCTCCCTGCAAAATATGAAGTTAGTGACTTCTCACTAACAAAGCTGGAAATAGTAGTCAAACTGTATAAATTGGGATGGTTGTGCTACAGCATACAGTACATGTGTTTGTTAGTCTAAAAATAAGGCAGAAAAAAGCTGAAGCCAGACAACATTTTAAGCCACCCGTGCCTGCGTGCTTGTGGATTTCGCCTGACTGTTCTGCTCCAGGTTAGATAGATGGACAAACATGAAGTCCTCTGATGGAAGATGCGGATGACTAAAGTCCAACCTGTGTTCATCCTGACAGACACACGGTACAGATGATAAATCAGGATGACAATATAATTCCACTATTTAACCCAGAAATTGCTTGGCTTACTTGTGTGAGCTCTAAGTCAGTCTGGTTGTAGCTCGAGTAATGAGTGTCTGTGAGCTCGTGATGTCTGGATGGATGCTTGAAACTTTCAGTGTTGAATGTGCTCAAGTTTCTGTGCGCTGACACCACGAGGTAGAGTTTGGCAATCAAAGCAGAAGACTACAAAAGGCCGTGAGTGCCACAAAATGCAGCTTCCTACCTTCATGGTCACCATGTTGCATGACCTCCACCTCATCAAATGCATTGCATGTATGTCCCACCAGGTAAAGACTTTTTTCAAAAGTCTATAAAAGAAAAAAAATAAACCCAAGTATTTTTATGACTCAACTGGGGTTGAAAGATGTTTGTTCTTATACCTCTTCAATCTCTGGTGCTATGTTGGTGCATGGCTGTGCCAGCAGTTTGACTGCAGCGCCTCCTTCTTTCCACAGCATGACCTGTCTGGTTGGGGGAGCGATGTCCACGGGGACAACCAGATCTGAGTAGTTGCTGAGCTGCTTCTCCATAGCTTTATTGGTCAGCATTGTCATTTGGTCCACAATTGGCCTACACTTCCTCCTTCCGCTCTTCTTCTTTGTGCTTGCTGAGGACGAAAACCACAGCAACACATTTCAATAAGTATAGCTTAAGTAAATGAGTCGTTGTCCACAAACTCTTGAGCAATGGCCCACCAGATGGTGCTATAAGCCAATATAGAGGATCTTGTAAAATAAGCTTATGAATTTGCAAGCATCATGTTGTTTGCTAATGTTGTTGTGCCTACAAGTGGCGATCACAGGCGCAAGGGCGAAGGTCGCCTGCTCATTAGCCAGCAGGTTCAGGTACCCTTCTTCTGCAGGATCTCCTCTGTCAACTCCTGCCATAAATGTAAATTGACTGTCTTGACGGTGGAAGTTTTAACTTTTTAAAGTACATTTAATGCAATTGAACGCTCAATACATAATAATGTCTATGTGCGCTGTATTTACCATGCCAGTTGTTGAGTGAAGTGTTCTCTGGATTGTCATTTTGTGGCTCTACTGGGCTGATGTCAGTGACCATAGCACAATCGCTGTCATTTGTCAGAAAGTCTGTGGGATTAAAAAACATAAGCTACAAATTGTACTGTATATATGAGGAGATCAAGTGGTCAAAATGGTCCAATACAAACACACACTTGTTGGTCAAGACCTACCAAGTAAATCCAATCCAGTACCTTCATCCCCAAATGAGTCGTTATTTTGAGCCAGACTTTGAAAGCTTATATCAAGCTGACATTCCTGGTAACACTGGAACTCATCTCCTGCCAAACACAAGAAAAGAAAGCTTTTCCAGGCAGAGGCCTGCTGCTGGTCATTCAAGGAGGGGAAGCGCTTTTCTAAAATGTGTTTGCAGTATATGTAAATTCTACCCTCTGTTCCTTTTCAATGATCTATGACACTGTTGTACCAAGTAGACGTCTTTTCCGCTGCTCGTTGGGGAAAGAAACCGCAGAGTGACAGACGAGAGTCACCAAACACAACGTTAGTCGTTTTTAACAAAGTCACTCCAGATCAGTTGAGAACAACAGAATCGTCCAGGCCAGCCCACTGCCCCTTTGAACCCCAGAGATGCTGAGTGTCCAATGGGCGGAGGAAAGCCCAGCATTTATCCAATGACCGTACAGTTTTACGCGGCGGAACAATCCACTCTACACTTTCCCATCGAAGTCTCTAGGCGATCAGCGTTCGACTGTGTAAAGAAAAAGCGCAGTGGGGCTGCGGGAATTAATAAGAAGGAAGTTGTGTCAGTAGTTGCAGTTGTTACAAAGGTTTTCCATATTGGCCCGAATAATTATGTGTCTTCCTGAGGACTACTTTATGATGATGTGAGAATGTACAGTAGATCATTTAAATGGCCTTAAATGGTATTTTTACAAGAAACTTGAGAACACTTTAAATAAATCACAAATTTTCACAATTTTCCCTAAATCATATCATAACAATGCTGTGTTCCACAATCTGATTCTTCTGTTTCTAACTAAATGAATGCTTCTGATTACAGTCTCTGACAAAAGTCTTGTCACTTATTTGAGTTGAAGGAACATTAAATAATAACTCCACTTTTAGTTACTTGTTTGGAACTAAAAATTATTATATGAAACTCAAAAACTTCTACAAATTGCTTATTATTGCGAAATTTAGTCTTATCAGTCATTGTGTTTTATGATTTAGTTAGACAGAAAAGGTCAAATTGTCTTGTTGCATACAAAAATATTCAAAGTCAGGGTGCCTTGATAAAAATAATGAATATTTTGCATGACCCCCATGAGCTGGGAGGACTGCAATGACCCAAGTTAACTGATAAAATTGTCTTAAATTCAAAGAAAGTAGTCTTCTACGACTCTGACAGTTCATCAAGATTCTTTGGTTTCATTTTCCAAGCCTCCTCCTCCATCTAATCCCAGACACCTCAATAATGTTCATGTCTGGTGATTTCGCCCAATCTGCCAAATCCTGGTACATCTTGACATTCTTTGCTTTTAGGAACTTTGAGTATGGCAAGTGCCATCATGCTGAATAATTTGCCCTTTTGTGATTTGGAATGTATGAGCATGAAGGATTTAAAGACAACTGAAACATTGTGTTGTATTTTCCAAAGCCCAGAGCTTGCAGAAACGATAGACCGTGGAAAAGTGCATGGCAGGAGCTTAATTTGTTGATGAATTATCTACAGAACTGCATCACAATCCCTACCAATATTGCAAAAGCCTCATGGACCCAAGATTCACCCTCCTTCTCTTACTTCTGCCTAAGCCTCCTTGAAGCGAAAAAGGTTAAGAAGCTCCAGGATTGGCCAGCCCCATTAGCAGGCCTGAACACAATTGAGCATGTCTTGTGTTAGAGTTAAGTTGGAGGACCGATTTCCACAAATGGACGATTCAAATATACTTTTGTCCAGGTACAACGTGACCTTTTCGTCCTAATTCAAACCCAATGAATGATAATATACTTTCTTTTGCTATGATTAAGCATAAGTTAGAGCAGTGGTCATCAATCTTTTTGAGCCCATGATCTCTGGTGTCAGCTGTGAACCTGGGCAAAATTTTTTGGCCTTGGCTCTATGAGTAAACTACAACACCGTTTGGTTTGCTGGCTTAGTGCCGTGGATGAGCAATGGCGGTTAAGGAGAAAGGGTCTGGTCAATGTGTTACAGACAGCCTCACTGAGGTGCGTTACTGCAGCTCAAACATTTTTTTGGAGGTGCATGTCTACAGAGTTATATTTGTGCCCTAATTTCGAGGTAAGAAAGGCAGATTTTGAGCCATATTAACGTGAAATAATTACTGTTGTGTGCGCAGGCAATGTCTCTCACTCCCTCTCTCCCAAAGTTTGCAGGGGGCTGGGCTCCTGGCTGGAGCTTGCGGGTTGTGTACCTGGAGAGTGCTGAGGTGTACGGGCATGTTCAGGGGTCAAAATGCATGCCTGTTGGTCACTCTCTGGGAGGGATGTAACAATAAATGTTTTCAAGATGATCGACTTATGGTGGCCCCGGATCTAAAGGCTTTGCCTTTCATAAAGGCCATTTATGATTCCATATAAGCCACTAAAATTGGAGTTACCTGTTTTACTACAACTTGAATAAGCGACAAGACTTTTGTCTTTCCGCAAAGGGTTTCTTACCAATGTCAGTCAAGTCCACAAAGGCATTTCCAAAATCTTCTTTAAGAGTGATTTCATCTGGTCGACTTTGGTAAAGTGAGAAGGAATTCAAATCCACATTGATATCACTACAGGAAAAATACAGAACAAATGATATATAGGGACAATATATTTACTGATGAACTAAACATTATACCTGTATTTACAATTAAAAACTATTTGTAAATTAGGTGCAGAATGGATTGTGTGATTTCATTTAATTAATTTATATTTTACTTGTATGAATATTTAGCTTAACGACTGCCTCTTACTGTGCCTTCAAACCTGACAAGACAAGTGTCATTTAACAAGACAAATAAAGTGTAGAACCAATGGGAAGAAAAGTCAAAGCTACTTTGAGTGAGGCAGCTCGTCATTGAAGGAAGTAAAATCTTCTCTCAAGGTGATTTTTTTGACCGTGGCCTCAAGCCGTTCAACAGGCATTTGTGTTTCATCTGCAAGGTTTGGAATTTGAGAAAAATATTACTTCAGTCATGCAAAATTTTAAACATTATATTTGAGAAGCAATAACAAACCACAGTCAGGCAGCACATTCAAACATGTGACAATCAAACATATCCTGACAAACATTTTTCAGTTGGGAAAAAAAGGAATAACCCCTACGTTGTGGGCAAACCGTGTTACCTGGCCGAAATGCCACTTTCATTTTAACCAGGGCATGAGTGCAGTCTGCTAGAAGATACTTGGCTTTTTTGAAGAAGATCCGAACCACACCTAGAAGCAGATATCCAGAAGTCCGCAAACCAATTTGCATCTGTAAATTTGAAATATCACATAATGAAGGCTACACTGAATGCTTTCTTAGGGCGTGGTTCTTTTTGACAATGATTCACCTGTGGAGAAATGATATCTCCAATGGTTCTTTCTAAATTGCATTCAAAAACATTGTCCTTGGTGACCTTCCGATTCCAGTGTGCTGCTAACCAGATTTTGGCAAGAGAACCCTGCGCGGACGCGAGGGCGTGCGTGTAAAAGTTGAACATTTCCCTGGTATACTGTTGTCACCTGTAAAGTAACCAATACATCGTAAGTACATTAATGTATTGTGTCAGCAGTGGTCAAATGCATTTGGAAATTCAGACAGCAAATGTAGATCTGACGGCAAACGGTCACGCTAGTAGCTACATTAGCTTTAACTAACTTTTTTTTTTTTTTTTTTTTACACACAACGTCAGTGTTTAACGACCACTTTTTGTAAAACTGGTAACGTCGTAAATGAAACTTACGGTTTAAGCAGACAGCCTGTACATCGAGATGAACGAATTACCCCACTTACCAAACTAGCCAAAAAGTTACTTCGTGTTTGTAAATCCCGCTTTTTGACACCCAGCGCGTGACCGTAACCTAGCAACGAGTCAAAAAAGGAGACTTTTATTCCACAAGATGGCGGACCCGGCGTCAAACAACTCTTCGGTGAGCGACACTGGTCCCTCTATGGAAATATCGCGAGCGGAAAGATAATTAGCAAACTATAAGTCGGCTCATCAACACGGTTTGTTTTGCATCTTACACAAGGGTCTCATTTGCAGCGACTAAAGGAATGTATGAATAGGCCGATGATTATGATATCGACCAACTCAATCTGTTTAGGTAGTGTTTTTGTGTGTTTTTGTTTTTTGAGGCTTTGAACTAAAGAGTCAATCATCGTGTATCTATGTTAGCTCACATTATAGTTTATCTACGTTAGTTAGGCATGGACAAGCCGAAAGGACTAGAAGAAGAAGTTCTCGTTACTGTACGGTAGAGGGCGTCACAAGCACACAAGCGCTTTAATGTAACATCCCTCTCGCGTACAGAGCACATTATTAATTGGGAAAAATCCTACAGAAACGTTAGCACTGATACCGTGTAACTCATTATGAAGAAGTACTTTTTTTTAAAATTTCGCTTAAACCGGAAAATGCATCCTTTTTTATCTTAACAAAGCTGGCAAATAATTACTTTTACACCTACTGTAGGCCGCACGGTGGCTGAGTGGTTAGCACATTGGCCACACAGTCAGGAGATCTGGAAGACCTGGGTTCAAATCTCCGTTGGGCATCTCTGTGTGGAGTTTGCATGTTCTCCCCGTGCGTGTGTGGGTTTTCTCCGGGTACTCCGGTTTCCTCCCACATTCCAAAAACATGCATGTCAGGTTAATTGGCGATTCTAAAAATTGTCCATCGGTATGAATGTGAGTGTGAATGTTTGTTTGTCTATATGTGCCCTGCGATTGACTGGCAACCAGTCCAGGGTGTACCCTGCCTCTCGCCCAAAGCCAGCTGGGATAGGCTCCAGCATCCCCGTGACCCTAATGAGGACAAGCGGTACAGAAAATGAAATGAATGAACATCTACTGTAGATGACTTAATGTGTACTTCCTTCCATAGTAGTTCGAATTTTCATACTCTGCAGTCCATTTCAGCAGGTGTGCAGTGACAGTATATTAATCTAAATCCACAAAAATATCTTAGCTATGAGAGGACATACACTAAGCCCAAAAAACAGATACTTACTAGACTAATTGCCCAATTATTATTTAATTTCAATGCATTCAAATTTAAGATTGTTTAGAAAATAACTGTAAGGGGCATGACTGAATGGCATCCTCCCTCTGTGCTCAAATGGATAAATAACGACTGGATGTTTGTGAGTTTGAAGGAATGATATAGTATATTAAACTTGAGCAGTGAATAGGCAATTAACAGTGTACCATTCCTGTGAAGAGATCGCCTGCTGACATAGACACATTGAGTGCAAAATTACATAAGATAATCATATGTATATACAGTTTTATAGATATTTCCATATGTAACGGTGGTTACGTGCACAGTTCAGCCCTGCACACTCCCGGGCTCAAACCATTGTTCGCACATCCCCACGAATGAGAGTTTAACAGCACTAGCCAACAAGCTCAAAGCCCTTGGCTCAAAATTAATTGCCCGGGACAGCTCTTAAGGTGTCAGGGAGGGAGTTTACACAACATACTAATCCACAGTCACACTAGCTGGCATTTGTTACACATATTTAAGACAGATGGTCTAAACAGCAACTGTTTTAAAAGAGTGAACTTCCCTAGAACAGTTCACTGATATATATTTTAAACCGTTTAGGCCAGCTACATGTTAAAAGGCAAAAAGATGTTCAGAACTAGGCACAGTTGAACCTTGAGTGTAGATTGTTAAATTATTTTTTTTGTAGTCTGGAATTCTTAAATAAGTGTTAATGTAGCCCCCAAATAAAATGTGAATATCAGAAGGAAAAACACAGTTATGTTGTTGTGACGAAGAAAGGATACGTTGGAATTTTCTGGTTTAGGATAACAAACCTCCAGGCAGATGTGGGTGTGGGGCATCAACCCAAGCCAGATTCTATGTTATTCTTCGTTCCAACAATATGGCAGACTTAATGAATCTTTTTGTCAAAGCAGCATTTGCATGTCTGACCACTACTTTATTTTCCGGTTCCCACATCATGTGGCATTGAAAAATGTTTTCCTCAGTGAGATTAGATGAGCTTCAGCTCTCAAAGAGAATTTAAAACAGAGTAAACTTTTAACACTTTTCTAAAATGTAACACTTTTCTTTGGGTACTCAGCACGACAACAAACACTTTTTTGGGTAATTTAGATTAATGGTTCAATTTGATTTTGAACATACACACGGTTTACATTGGAATATATCACATGTTACAATTCAAAGTTGCACATGTCCAAAAAGGGTAGGAAGAAGCAAATTTGATTTAATCCTACCCTTTTTAGATTCTGCGATATTTTTATAAACAATTCTTTCATTTATTTTCCATTTGTGAATGGCATCTTCTCTATACAATCTCCAGTGCAGCCACAACGCTAGCAGCTGTAGATAAAAGTATTTTTTCTCTGCTCAACCATTCCATTCCATTTTCTTCCTCTTATTTGGGTCCGGGTCATGGGGGCAGCAGTCTCAGTAGGGAAGTCCAGAATTCCCGGTCTCCGGCAACCTCTTCCAGTTCCACCGGGAGGACACCAAGGCGTTCCAGGCCAGCTGTGAGACATAGTCCCTCCAGTGAGTCCTAGGTCTTCCCCGGGGCCTTTTCCCGGCTGGGCATGCCCGAAACACCTCACCAGGGAGGCGCCCGGGAGGCATCCGGATGAGATGCCCGAGCCACCTCAGCTGGCTCCTGTTGATGTGAAGGAGCAGGGGCTCCACTCTGAGCTCTTTCCGGATGGTCGAGATCCTCACCCTATCTCTTAGAGTGAGTCCAGCCACCCTACGGAGGAAACTCATTTCCGCCGCTTGTATCCGCGATCTTGTTCTTAACTCGAGACCATAGGTGAGGGTGGGAACGTAGATCGATCGTTAAACAGAGTGCTTTGCGTCTGGCTTGGCACCAGAATTTTAGGTCCAGATACGTTAACTGTCAGATTTTGCAGATGCAATGTTGCATGCCAAATTTCACTTTTTGAAGTTGTATGACATCCCAATCATTAGTGTAGTACATCAACAGTGACTTAACCCCCAAAGAGTCCCATGCGTACAGTTCTTGTCGAATTTGGTGATGACGTGCGCATTTTAATCCACAATTGAACACATACGTGAACAAGATGCCAGCGATGCTCGCATCACAGCCGCGTCGCAGCCATCTTCATCACATACACATCAACGGGCTGCCCTTATTAGGATGGAAGAAAAAGCCATTTGAGAGGGGCATTTTTGACGTGCAAATGTATTACTCTTTTGAGTGCATATTGTTTTGGGAAGCCAAACCTTTTACTTATGTAACCCTAGCAACAAACCAGTTCTACAGTGGTGTGAAAAACTATTTGCCTCCTTCCAGACTTTTTGTTCTATTGCGTGTTTGTCACACAAAATGTTTCTGATCATCGAACACATTTTAATATTAGTCAAAGATAACACAAGTAAACACAAAAGGCAGTTTTTAAATGAATGTTTTTATTATTTAGGGAGAAAAAAATCAGAAACCCACATAGCCCTGTGTGAAAAGGTAATTGCCCCTGCACCTAATAACTGGTTGGACCACCCTTAGCAGCAATAACTGCAATCAAACGTTTGCCATAACATGCAACAAGTCTTTTACAGCGCTCTGGTGGAATTTTGGCCCACTCATCTTTGCAGAATTGTTGTAATTCAGCTTTATTTGAGGGTTTTCTAGTATGAACCGCCTTTTTAAGGTCATGCCACAGCATCTCAATGGGATTCAGGTCAGGACTTTGACTAGGCCACTCCAAAGTCTTCATTTTGTTTTTCTTCACTCATTCAGAGGTGGATTTGCTGGTGTGTTTTTGGTCATTGTCCTGCTGCAGCACCCAAGATCGCTTTAGCCTAAATTGACGAACAGATGGCCGGACATTCTCCTTCAGGATTTTTTGGTAGACAGTAGAATTCATGCTTCCATCTATCACAGCAAGCCTTCCAGGTCCTGAAGCAGCAAAACAACCCCAGACCATCACACTAACACCACCATATTTTACTGTTGGTATGATGTTCTTTTTATGAAATGCTGTGTTACTTTTACGCCAGATGTAACGGGACACGCACCTGCCAAAAAGTTTAACTTTTGTCTCGTCAGTCCACAAGATATTTTCCCAAAAGTCGTGGCAGTCATCGAGATGTTTTTTAGCAAGACGAGCCCTAATGTTCTTTTTGCTTAATAGTGGTTTTGCGTCTTGGAAGGTCTTGCAGGCCTGCGTCTTGCAGGTCGTTTTTGCCCAGTCTCTTTCTTACGGTGGAGTCGTGAACACTGACCTTAATTGAGGTAAGTGAGGCCTGCAGTTCTTTAGATGTTGCCCTGGGATCTTTTGTGACCTCTCGGATGAGTTGTCTCTGCGCTCTTGGGGTAATTTTGGTTCACCACTGTTCCATGTTTTTGTCATTTGTGGATAATGGCTCTCATTGTGGTTTGCTGGAGTCCCAAAATTTAGAAATGGCTTTACAACCTTTACCAGACTGATAGATCTCAATTACTTTTGTTTTCATTTGCTCCTGAATTTCTTTGGATCTTGGCATGATGTCTAGCTTTTGAGGTGAGCTTTTGGTCTACTTCTCTGTGTCAGGTAGCGATTTCTTGATTGAAATAGGTGTGGCAGTAATCAGGCCTGGAGTGGCTACAGAAATTGAACTCAGGTGTGATAAACCACATAACCCCTTGTTATTTTTTAAAAATTAATTATTTTAATAATGTAATCATAAAAATGTCAAACCAACAGGAGGTTGCCCATCATAAGTTACCAGACTTAGAGTTTTCTCTTACCAACCAATGCTGATCATTTACAAGTAATTGGATGAGAAATGTAAGTAGAATAGTTAAATAATCGTTTGACATTTAGGAAAATGCACTTACTTCTTTCCTAGAGAAAGAAGTAAGTTATAGGTTCTAGGTCATCTGGGAGTCATTCCTGTAAACTGGCAGTCAATTTGCAGGTTTGTACTGTTGTGTGAGTGTCATATACTGTAATTCTCCATCTTTAGGTAAGACTGACATTGAGTTGATATATTCTGTTATGTAGACATTTATGGCCATATGTTTGACACTATCGTACATATACGCAGTGTTGCTCTCTATGAACGGTTAATGTAATTAGTGATTTTAAATATTACAACGCTGTTACGCTGTGGTGCGTTTTTATGCACTGACATCCATATCAAATATTTGGATATTGCTTCAGTGTTTTTGCATGTTTTTTTTAATGAACCAGAACTTGTGGGTATTCGTCTTGTGTTAACTTGTTTACTTACCCTGCTGCCGCTAGCTGAATTGAAAAGGAAACCAGGCATGGTGGCATTAATTGTGCAACTACAACTTTAACTGCCTTTGTGTAAATTAGGGCTGTCAAGCATTAAAAGATTTAGTCGTATTTCAATCTCAAAATCTCAATCGCAGATAGAAAGAAGTTTTAATCAAAAATAAGTATGGATGTGAATCTGTGATAAACAGCTCGATATACATTTAGATACATGAGTTAAGATATGATTCAAAAATGATATATTTTATAAAGAGAATGATTTGATACGCCTTGATACAATGTACAAACAATACGATTTGAATCGATTTAACGGTTACATTGTAGACATTCATCTAAACATTATAGAATAATGAAGCCAATTCTACAAAAGTGGCATTCTTTCAGTATTTTCAAATGTATAAAAGAACACATCATTAGTGATCAAACCTGCCTGTCAAAGCTCAGAAGCTAAGCAGGGCAATGCCTGGTCAGTACTTGGATGGGAGACCTCAGAGGAACACCAGGTGCCACAGTGGGATGAAATAAAAAAAAAACCTTCCTTGTGCCCTAAGGCAAAGCACTTCACCCACATTGCCTAGTATGAAAGTGGTGTGAGTGTTGGTGGTGGTCGGAGGATTTGATGGCGCGCACTGGCAGCCTCACTTTCCGTCAGTCTGCCCCAGGGCAGCTGTGGCTGCATAGTGGCTTACCATCACAAAGTGTGCTGTGAATGAACAATGATGACCTCAGTGTAGGCGCTTTGATAAAGCGCATAACAAGTTTAATTCATTATTATTATTATCATATCATCATGCTGTAAGGCTACAACCACCAGGCCGCAAGAAAGTTTTAGGCACAATGATAAAAAATGACACTTAAAAACTAAATAACTATTATTTCTAAATAACTAATAACATCTGATGACATCTAAAAACATCCACTTTTATGTAAATGCATATCAATTTTGGAAAAATGGGACATTATTTTATTTAAGAAATAATACAGTTAGAAATCCTACAGTTTTTGCATATTTAATGTGAGCGACAACTTGTTTCACTTTGTTCGACGGTCTTTGAATGCATGATCTAAGTGTTTACCACGCTGCACAGGTAGACTACTATATTATATTTTTTCCATTTTTCTTTGACCTCATTTGGTCCCAAATGCTGATATTATGTAGGAATGCATAAAGGTAAGATCGGAATCACTTAATCTATTGAGTGTGAATGGGCATATTTGTGCAG
Organism: Oostethus manadensis; assembly: GCA_024372805.1. NCBI lineage: Eukaryota > Metazoa > Chordata > Actinopteri > Syngnathiformes > Syngnathidae > Oostethus > Oostethus manadensis. The sequence goes on along the minus strand of QODF01000023.1, from coordinate 3,161,751 downwards.
CGAACCTTTCTGAAGAACAAAAAGTTTATATTGGTGGATGGAGGGTATGTGTTCGATTAGTGCTTTTAATATGTTGTTGTTCCTGTCTTAGTTTTACATAATGCACAATAAATCAGATCAATTAGATTGCCATAATGTACCTACAGTACTTATGTTTTGCTGATGTGTTGAAAATCTTTCCCGGTGACTAGCTAGCGCACTGCTAATGCTATTTAGATCGATTCTCGTCTTCAGTCTTGGGCTAGATTCACACAGCAGAGTATGATTACTAATTTGGATTTTTTGTTTAAAATGCAATTTTTTATGTGGTTGTTTACCAAACAAATACGATTTGTTATGTGAACGCAAAGCGTCTGGAAAGTGACGTGCTGATGCAAAAGCACGATCACTTGCATTTCCGTGTGTTTTTGGAAGTAATAATTTAAGATTTCAATAATAAAAGTTGTAATATTACAAGACTAAAAGTCGTAATTTTACGGGAAAAAAGTCGTAATTTTACGAGATTTAAAGTGGTCATTTTACGTGTCATTTTATCAGATGTGTCCGAGGGAAATTAGAGCATAGTTTTTCAAGGGGGAGGGGAACTTTCCTCTGGCTTCAGACAAGGTTTTATTTATAAAGGGACATCAAAACAGAAGAGTTGGGTTCAACCAGGTTAGCTTGGGTTAGCATCATCTTGCCGCTACCCTCTAATACCACACCCTTCCACATACTGCTCTCGGTTTTATAGCGGTCTCATGCAATGCCTGTAAAATAAAGTTAAAGACTTTTATTCCCGTAAAGTTCCGTTTTTACTCTCCGTAATATGACGACCTTTCCATTTCATTCCATTTTCTTCCGCTTATCCGGGTTTGGGTCGTGGGGGCAGCAGTTTCAGTAGGGAAGTCCAGACTTCCCGGTCTCCGGCGACCTCTTCCAGCTCCACCGGGAGGACAACAAGGCGTTCCCAGGCCAACTGTGAAACATAGTCTTCCCCGGGGCCTTCTCCCGGCTGGGCATGCCCGAAACACCTCACCAGGGAGGCGCCCAAGAAGCATCCAGACGAGATGCTCGAGCCACCTCAACTGGCTCCTCTTGATGTGAAGTAGCAGCGGCTTTACTCTGAGCTCCTCCCACATGGCCGAGCTCCACACCCTATCTCTTAGGGTGAGTCCAGCCACTCTACGGAGGAAACTCATTCGCCGCTTGTATCCGCGATCTAATTCTTTCGGTCATGATCCATAACTCATGACCATAGGTGAGGGTGGGAACGTAGATCGATCGGTAAACAGAGAGCTTTGCCTTCCGCCTCAGCTCTCTCTTCACCTCGACGGTTCGGTACAGCGACCACATTACTGCGGATGCTGCACCGATCCGTCTGTGACCTCACGCTCCAACCATCCCTCACTCGTGAACAAGACCCCGAGATACTTGAACTCCTCCACCCGAGGCAAGACCTCACTCCCAACCCGGAGGGTACAGTCCACCCATTTCTGACTGAGAACCATGGCCTCGGATTTGGAGGTGCTGAGTCTCATCCCAGAAGCTTCACACTCAGCTGCAAACCGCTCCAGTAAACGCTGAAGGTCACAGCCTGATGAGGCCATAAGGACCACATCGTCTGCAAATAGCACAGACGAGATCCTAAGGTCACCAAGCTGGATTTCCTCAACGCCTTCACTGCGCCTAGAAATTCTGTCCATGAAGATTGTGAACAGAATCGGTGACAAAGGGCAGCCTTGGCGGAGGCCAACGTTCACCGGAAACAAGCTCGATTTACTGCTGGCAATGTGAACCAGGCTCCTGCTTCAATTGTACAAGGACCGAATGGCACGTAGTTGCGAGGCACCAATCCCGTACTCCCAGAGCATCTCCCACAGGTCACCACAAGGGACAGTGCAGGATCGAATGTCTTTTCCAAGTCTACAAAGCACATGTAGACCGGTTGGGCAAACTCCCACATACCCTCCGGTATCCTTGCAAGGGTGTAGAGCTGGTCCAGTGTTCCGCGACCGGGACGAAAAACACATTGCAGCTCCTGTAACCGAGGTTCGACTAACGGTCGTACCCTTTTCTCCAGCACCCTGGAGTAGACTTTCCCAGGGAGGCTGAGGAGTGTGATCCCCCTATAGTTGGAACACACCCTCCGGTCACCCTTTTTAAAAATGGGGACCACCACCCCGGCCTGCCAGTCCAGAGGTACTGTTCCTGACTTCCATGCAATGTTGAAGAGGCGTGTCAACCAACACAGTCCCCTAACATCCAGAGCCTTGAGGAATTCAGGGCGGAACTCGTCTACCCCCCGGAGCCTTGCCACTGGGGAGTGATTTAACTACCCCAATTACCTCAGCCACGGTGATGGAACTGTCCACGTACGTATCCTCAGACTCTGCTCCCTCTACGGAAGGTATGTCAGTGGGATTGAGAAGGGCCTCAAAGTATTCCTTCCACTGACCAACTATATCCTCAGCCAAGGTCAGCAAGCCCCCGTCTGCACTGTAAACAGTGTGAACTGGGGGCTGCTTCCCCTTTCTGAGGTGTTGGATGGTTTGCCAGAACCTCTTCAAGGCCGAACGAAAATCGTGCTCCATAGCATCAACGAACTCCTTCCACACTTGGGTTTTTTCGTCGTCCACCGCCGAAGCCGCGTGCCGCTTGGCCTGCCTGTACTTGTACAAAATCAGCAAAGAGATGACTTGCATCTAAAAAACACTTGTTAGTTGGGACACTTGTATGCCAAGGTGCCACTGTATAAATGACAAAAAAAAGTATCACAGTGCTCCAATAACTTCTCACTTTTCTCAGTCAGTCAACATACTCAAAATAAACCTCAACACACAGCGACAGTAGACACAAATAACTTTGGTCTGAGAGCCATCTGCCAGGGCTTTAAAGCAAAACTTACCATTGAAAATACACTTTTTTGGTCCATTTTACTCAATATTTCTTCCTGCTTGTGGCTCTACATCCACCATTACGTTTCCTCAACCTATGGTGTGGGCCGAGGGTCAGCTTTTTTGAGAATGTAACTATAACTAATTACCTAAAAGTAATTTCATATACAGTGTACAGTAAACATACAGTACTTCAGTGCAATTGAGAACTTTGGATTGTTCTTTTATTTTTATGTAAATTCTAAAAATAAATGTCACAATTTGCATAGCTGTAGTACTCAGTAAAGCACAGACCTCTGCCAAGCTTGAACTGTCTAGTGCCGCCATATTGGTGTTAATTTTTCCAACCGTTTTGAGAGATGGTTGGTTTGTGCAATGAACAGCATGTGCTCTGACAAGAAGGAGGCAGTTGATAGCAATGAATATTCATTATTTACTGTGAAGCTGCACAGGACAATTTTGTTAATAGCCAGCTAATTTTGGTGACACACAAAGTGTGGTGCTTCCAATGCAATTTAATATACATATATAAAAATACCCAACAAGTGGTGAGCTGAGGTTATACTCACATTTACTTGGCCTCCTTGTATGTGAGCCGACATGCAAACTACCCGCTTCTTCAACTGTCATGATCATGAGGACAAAGACAAACCATAAGCTAGAGGACAGTGTCACCTTTGAAACCACCTCAGTGCTCTGCTTGCTCAGATATTTAATATCCTCCATGTTTGTGCTAGCTTTGTGTTGTGTGACCTGTGTGAATGCCGTGCTCGGTGACAGTCTGCTCAGTGACTCAAAATCATATCCGTAAGTGCAGCCGTGGAAAGACTCTTGAGTCAGAAAATACAAATTTGCCCCACCCCTGACAGTCCTGTCTGTCTAAGCGTCTACATGGAAACACACTAGACTAATGTGTTGTTGTCTGGTCGTGTAAGCTGTGAGAGCTTTAAGAAACCATGGAATAAATATTAAATAAGGGAAGCAAAAATCCTCATAATGCATTTATTTTCTCTTGCTGTTTTAAAACACAAGAAAAAAACACCTACTGAGTATGTTTAAGGCTGTCATCACTCTTTCCATATATGCCCTACTGTGATTTTATTTTTGTTCCTCCTGGTCATTCAGCTCTTCCTGCAGGAATCTGCTCGCCTGTGTTTATCTTTCTGTCCTCATTTCCACAGTGGCATGTCATTAGTTTCTACTCAGTAGATAATCCAACGCTACATCTTCATAATGAGTGCAGTGAGTGAGCTCATCCCCTATTTAGCAGTTTTTTTGATAGCTTTGATAGTTTGTCAAGGAAATAGAAAGCAAGGTCACCTAAACCCTCCGTAATGTAATGATGAATGTAATGGTGTATAATGGACGCCCGACACTAGATTTGTGTTCTGGAGAGAAGGAGTCCAAGTTTAATGTACTGAACGATTCATTGGTTGTACCTTTGACAGTAACACTAGTCTGATATTAGCTTATGACACACATGGTCTTTCCTCTAAACATTACTGTATTTTGGATGCCAGGTTTTTAATTGTGCTCTTCAGCAATAGCCAAATATCCCTCTCACTGATATGGAATGCGTCCCTCCCTGCAGCATCAGATTCCATTGCTTCATAAACAAAATCCAATACATTATTTGAGAGTTATGTGTTTGTGTCATAGACTGTACCTTTTTAAAAGATCTGTTACACTACAAAGCTTCAACAGTAAATAGCATTTATTTCAGTGTTCACCAACCCTAAGGTACAAACACACAAGGGAACAAGAGAAAAGACACTATATATTCAGTAACATTAAAAATATCATTATCATCAATTTTGTAGTCTAGACATAAAAAAGTATAAAAACTAGAACATTGTTTAAACATTTTAAATAGCATTTAAATACAGATTATGGGTTTTTAATGGATGTAAACAGAACGGTAACACAGGTACACTTTGCTGTAGTTTAAGTCAACCACTGGTTGCTCAAAAAGATGGTAGACAACAATACAACAATAAAAAACAAACCTTCAGGAATCAAGTAAAGATTTTTCCACAATAGTAAGAGTGCAGTCAGAGTTTGCCGTATCAAATAGTATGCAGCATTTAAAACTGTACGTCAGTGCAGGTATAAAACCTTTGTTTTTGGAAACAAAAAAGTGATGTAAATGAACCCCCAGAACCAGCGGATTATGTACCCATTATTCTCTAGTCATAGTTTAATACCTTATGAACAGATCTACTTTGAAGTGAAAGTGTCCCCCCGTTGTGAATCGGGCTCAAACCCTACACTCTGTTCTGCCGACTCCACCTTTGTGGTGCAATTTCTGATTTCATCTCTCAGTTCAGACAACTGCTGGGAATGGCTGGATAGAGTCCCATTAAAATGCAGGAGAAACCCATTTGATTGTCTCTCCAACTCTTCTCTGATTTTCTCCAGCTCGTCTACTAAATAATTAAGTCCTTTACACTGGTCCTCAACATTAGCAACACGTCCACCAACCTCTGTTACTTCCTTTTGTACCCCCAATGCCGTGCTCCGACACCCTCGGACCTCCTCGGCGAGCCGCCTTTTTATCTCCTGTATGTCCCCCTTAAGTCGGATCAGTTTGCGTTCCCCAGCCCCTAGCATGGAAGCCTGATGTCCAACCAGTTGGACCACACCCTTCATCTGTTGGGCCAGACGTGACTCTCTTTCATGCCAGGAGCTGTTTACTTCACCCACCTGTTTGACTACCGTCCCCAGTGAGTCCTGAAGGCCTTTTAATGTGCGATTGACGGAGTGAATGTTCAACTTGAGGATTGTGAGCTCACCCTCTTTTTTTTGTTCGTCCTCTTCGTCAGTTATGCGCCTCGTGATGTTTTGCAGTGTGATATTGAGGCTGTTCAAACGTTCACTGTGCTTTTCTAGTAAGCCCACTGCATTCTGATCCTCTGCTGTGCCAACAACAGAGTCCCCTTGGATGGCTGTGGGATTTTTAGATGAGGAACATGAGGTAAAGCAAAGAATCTCAAGGTTTCTCAGATTTTTCTGCATTCTGTCCATATCCATCTCTAGTCTCCCCCGAAGGGACTCCAGCTCTGTCTCCAGGGTTGGAACAGCATGCCCCTCTAGGAGTGCAGGGGCAGTGGCATTACCCAGTTCTTCCAAGGCCATCAATAGACGTCCCTCCAGTTCTCTTAACTTGTTGTCCATTCTGGCCTCAAGGCCTTGTCCCGTTTCAGCTTTGCATGAGACACTTCTTGTATTTCCAGGCTCTGTGCTTTTAAGATGTCCAGTCAGGTTGAGCTTAGTCTCAACATATTTTAGGCGTCCTTCCAGGATTCCCTCTATGTGGTCTTTATGACCGCCCAACTCCACTCTTAGGTGCTTCTGTGACTGATTGAGGCCGACCACGGATGTTTCCACAAACCCCACCCTTTCACTGAGTCCTCTCATTGATGCACAACAGCTTTCTACTGTGTTTAGATGTTGAACCTCTACCTGGAGCCTTCTGAGCTCTGCCCTCAAGTCAGTTGTACTTTCTGCTAGAGTAGCTTCCATTTGTTCCTGCCTCTCACCTTGCTCCTTCTGACACTGTCGCTGTAAATCGTTTGCTTTCTCGTCACATCGACCCTCTGCACTCTTCATGTGCTCTTCAAACCCATCCAAAATGTCTGTTGTAGCTGCACTCAATTTGGCATCCAACAGCTCTGTAGACTTTTGGTGTTGCCCCTCAAGATGTGCAGAGTCCAATACCACCCCCTCTCTAATTGACATTTTCTTTAGTGCATCATCATGTGTTGTTACTGTGGCATTGAGCTCCTGGAGCTCAGCTGTCTTTGCTTGTAGCTCTGTCCTAAGCTCTTCTATTCTTCCATTTAGTTTGGTAAGTCCTGGAAACACGTGTCTGCCATCTAGGCCATCTCCCTCAGGATCTCCCCCAGGAATCTCAACAAAGCCTACCGTGGAAGGACTCCAGGCTACAGCAGGGGCAGAGAGAGGGCTAGGGGCAGCAGAGAGCAGAGCTGACAACATCCTGTTGGCATCCTCTCTCAGTGAGGCTCTAAGGCTCTCTTCCAGGCCATTCACGGTTCCTCTCAGGGTCTCCAAACCCTGATTTAGACGTCGTACATCCTCTTCCATTCGATATATGCGTTCCTCTGTCTCGCTGTCTAGAGTATGACCTAAAATAACAGAAGAATATACTTAGTATTATAAATTACATCCCTATCAGTCACATTTTATAAGAAGAAAATATTAGCAGGTGAGCAACCAGGACAAATGCATAGTCAAAACATGAACCAGTGATTTCATTATAAGATTCACCTTCAGTTGGTTGACCATCCGTAGGAGGAAGGGTTTCTTCTGGAACATGATCATCTGGTCCCTGTCTCAGATCATGTTCTTGTTCATGCTCTATGAGATGTTCTTCTTTGAGGTCCGGTACAGATTCAGATGCATCTGGATAAGGCTCAAAAGAAGTGTCTTGATAGTTGGATGACCTTGGAGGTCCAAAGTGATGCATTGGGTAAGAGTTAAAACGGCTGTTAGGAGGTCCTTTTGGTTGATTCCATTGCTTGGCTTTGACAGGAGGGTTGATGGGAGGGCCCTTGAACATGTGACCCTTATGTGGTGGTCCTCTGAACGGTGGGCTTTTGAATGGTGGGCCTTTAAATGGGGGCATGCTTTTCATTGGATGTTGGTAAGATGAGGGCCTTTCCATGCAGCTGTAGCCAGAATACCCAGGACAACAGCGCCACTCAAGTTCTGTGACAGTTTTATGCGCCACCTTGTAGATTGGTTTGTAGATTAGGCGATACCTGGGAAGAACAAACAATGCCTTATGAGACTGTGGAATTTCATTCAAAAACACATGTGACTATAATAGAAATAGCCAGACAATAATAGTCTATAATAACTTTACTCACAGAAGAGTTGGACATTTTTTATGCCAGGAACACTTGTTGTACTCAGCTTTGACATATGGGGCTCCACCATCCTGAACAGTGAAGGACACTGTCTTTTCAATCACATAAGCGCAGTGATTCCTGTCAGAGAGGGTAATGCGTCAAGCCAAAAATTCAGCATAGTGATGCTGAAATTAATGTGAAGCAATATAAACTTGATGAGAGAACCAGAGCTTACTTGTGTATGCTGGTAGGTTTCCCCTGCTCGTGGTGCTGAATTGTTCCAGTTGTGTAGTCACTGTAATGGACTGGTCTGTATGGCTTTGCCACTCCCATTAATAAATAGAGCATCATTGCTACAAAAATGTTTGCTGCCATTATAAATTATAAGCACACCTGTTTTCCAAGCAAAATCATCTATTAACTACAATATCTGAAAATGTATAAATTTAAAAGATTTGCAGAATGCTGATCCTGTCCGAGAGAGTGACTGAGGTGGAGTCCGTCAAAGTGACAACGGTGCACTGTGAGTTTGGGTGGCACTAATAGGACCCCAAAGGCACCATTTACATGTCTCCTCCCACACTACCCTCAGTGTGACACCAGGGTGCCACTGAAGGAAAGGAGTGAGTTTTTTTTGTTGTATTTGTTGAATGGTAAAGCACTCCTCACGTTGGTATATTTCCATGTTGGCATCATTACAAAGTAGAGAGGAAAAAAGATGCAGATTTAGAGTGCACAAATCCCAGTGTCTGTAATGTGTTTAGAGTGAGTAAACAATAGTGCAAGATGAGACATTTAATACATGCTTTCCAACCTTTCTTATGCCCGTCACTGATACAAATACTAAATTACTATACTAACATTCATTCATTCATTCATTTTCTAAACCGCTAATCCTCATTAGGGATTGGTTGCCAGTCAATCGCAGGGCACATATAGACAAAGAAACATTCACACTCACGTTCATACCTATGGACAACTTAAAGTTGCCAATTAACCTAACATACTGTACATGTTTTTAGAATGTGGGAGGAAACCAGAGTACCCGGAGAAAACCCACACACGCACGGGGAGAACATGCAAACTCCACAAAGTCTCCAACGGAGATTCAAAACCTGAACCTCCTGACTATTAGGCCAATGTGCTACCCACTCGACCACCTTGCGGCCCCTATACCAACATATATATCAAAAATAAAAAATGCTAATACTATGTTTGTATCCTTATTGTAACAAAAAGTAAATATTGTGTGAATTATACTAAGGTTGACAATACAGAATCCCAGTGTAATTTTATCTTGCACATCCCAGTTATACACATAGTTTTTTTGTCATGTCACATCACTATAAATAGATTCACAAAGAGAACACAGAACACATTGCACTTAGTTTCTGCTGGAGATTAATAAAGACTCTATCTTAGTGGCATTTTCCTTTGCCCACAGGTTAAAAAAAAACAAATGTAGAGCTCACATGTAGATGCCATCAAATATGCCGAACATCTTGAAATCTTTGACACATGCACATTGGCGAGGTCTGGACCCCAACCTAACAGTAAACCTTCAGAATCTGGAACAAATAATCACAAACACTTCAGTGCACAGCCACACTTGGGAGTGCCGTGCCCCTTTCACATTATAAGGCAAGTCTTTGTGTAGTTGAACACGTTCACTGCTCTCTAGATTGAAAATTAACCAGCTTGGACATTTTCCCCTTAAAAGTTGCCTACTAGCAATTTGATACGGCCAGTATCAAACACTTATGTGTTGTAAATCTATTAAAACAGTCACAATCAATGTTTGAAGTTTGCAGTGTGCAAGACATTATTGGAAGTGCACATTAAGTGATTTATGCACATCTGGCAATCCAACCTACCTCGGTGTTCACAGTGTCAGCGAGTGTTTTTGATTTAATTTGCTTGCTACTTGTTGATGTCCAAGCAGAAGCTGTAGTAATTCTACATGTATGTTTTGAGCCAAGGCGGCTTGTTCCTGCAATACATGTCAATATATATCATTTTAACTTGGTTTAAATAGTAAAGTTGGTGTGATGGCGGCCACACAGTGGTTAAGTGGGTAGCACATTGGCATCACAGTCTGGAGGTTCAGGGTTCGAATCTCCGTTGGGCATCTCTGTGTGGAGTTTGCATGTTCTCCCAGTGCATGTGTGGGTTTCCTTCCACATTCTAAAAACATGCATGTTGACAACTCTAAATTGTGAATAGGTATGAATGTGAGTGTGAATGTTTGTTTGTCTATATGTGCCCTGTGATTGACTGGCGACCAGTCCAGGGTGTACCCTGCCCAAAGTCGGCTGGGATAGTCTCCAGCATACCCTCGACCCTAATGAGGATAAGCGGTATAGAAATTGAATGAATGGTGGGATGGCAGTAGTGCACATACTGTACATTTGAAAGAGCCTCTTCTATTTCAATTTTTTTCAGTTTGTGTTAGTTGAAATGATTATGCAGTTAATGTTCTTTTCAAATAATACATCCGTCTTTTTAATTTTACTTAAGATTTGTGATATCAACCCGGAAAGATGTTCGGACTTGTCTGCACCCTTAATCGTCGAGCATTTCTATTGAGGCTCATTACATTACGGTTCCATTTCATAGCACACCTCATGCATAGAAGAGATCCATGTAGACAAATTAGCGGCATCGTCACTATATTTAGTGAATAACATGTGTGTTTCTTGCATCTTGCGTCATGTTATTTGGTAATTAAATAGAAGCAATCAACAATGGTGACGAATCCACCGAGCAGGCATGTGGGAGTGAGCTCCTGTCCCGTAACGGCGTGCAACACACGTCTGAAAACTGTAAAATACACAAGTTGCGATATGATTAAAAAACGATACATTTTAAAAACAGAACGATTCATATGACATATGACTCTGTGCAGTGTACAAACAATACGATTCAATTCAATTTGATTAGATGGTCAATGTTTGTTGATGTAGATATTTATTGTAAATATTATTACATATTATATTATAATTATATGAAAGTGTCATTCAGTAAAAGTATGTTTGTCCAGTCATGTTTTTTCATTGTACTTAAAAAAAATTAAAGTTAAAACCACATCTCGTCCCTCATCTTGTTCAGCGTCTGGTTTGCCAGTTGGGTGTATCGTGACACCCCTAGTATTTGCCTTAAGCTTAGAATGGGACCTAATTTTGAACAAGTGGAGCCATTATTTTTGCTGATATCTTTGGAGCCAATTTCCTATTTCCTGCCTGTACCATGACCCACCTCTTTTACTTGCTAACACTGTGTGCTATGCAGATACTCAACAGTGTGTGTGGGGCTATTTTTAGTGCAAACTACTTTTTTCCCAGGGCACACTTTTTCTTCTCCATTTGTAAACAAGCGCTCATTGTAGGATGTAGAACATTCAGCATAGCATACAGCATCCATGCTCCAATGTTCTGGTCGGGTGGATCAAATGCAGCTTTATTCTGCAGCTTGGTGGCGGCTCCACCCTGAGTTCTCCCTGAATGGCATCACTCAGTTCCAGATGTTTTTGCTCACATTACTCTCTTAAACCAATACCTCTTGTGTCAGGCTAAGGCTGCACTTGACATTGCCACTTTGAGAACAGGGTAAGGCCTTATTGAGTCAGCCTGGAAAAAGAAGAGAATTCACAGATTGTGTTTTTCTTTGACTTTGTGCTGTACACACAATCAATCAAACATTCATGCTAATGAGAATAAATGAGTGTACTGTATGAAAGTAATGACTTTTGGTGATTGCACCCTTTCTAATTTTCATGGTGCCTATTTCATTTCAACACTAGTGGCCCACATTCTGAGCTAGCCTGTAAATTGTTTTTTGATCCAAGGCGGCTTGTTCCTGCAATACATGTCAGTGCATCTCATTTTAACTTGGAGGATATTGCAAAGTAGGTTGGATGGCAGTAGTGCATGATCCACATAGATTTTAAAGAAATGTTCTAATTCATAAGTCTTTTTGAATTTGTGTTTGAAATAATTATGCAGTTAATGTTCTGCAAATAATACGTCCGCCCTTTTAACTAAGGTTTAACAGACAAAAGAATGATTTTATACAAGCGTGTAGCTTTGCCCGCTAAACCAAAACCTCAGGCTTATTCTTATTGGCCGTTTTGTGTGTTTTGTGCATTTTTACATTCATGATAGAGTGATGAAAGGTTATTAATTGCCTTTTTTCATTAAATTGTTTACAATAATTTTCCAAAAAAACAAATTTCTATAGATTTTTTATGCACTGTCCATATTGTGGACACATTGTCCTAATTGGTAATACTTCTTCTTACTTTCTCAATGAATAATGTATGAATCTTAATGACAAACATCTGGCGTAGTCAATTGTCAAGCACCTTGGTGCTCATGCAGAGTGCTATTCTATTGCTTGACTGGCACCAGATTAGATAAACTGACACAAGAAAATGTAATGCCAGCTATCACAGAAGGTCATATTTCACAATCAGATTCAAAATGAAATTATATACACAGAAAATTGTACATTGTGCCTGCTGCACTTATCTTGGGACTTTAAAAGTTGAGAAAGTACTTTTTGTTGACCTTGTGGCACTGTTTATTTTAAGTATCCTGTATCCACCCTTGTACGTTCACAGCCATGTAAAAGAACAAACAACAGTAATTAGTCTCACTTCACAAGTCTGGATTTGGTTTCCTCTGCCACAGCACCAAGAATTATGTTTTTTGTTCAACTCATTTAAAAGTAGTTTTGTATTTTTACTTTCTTGATTATAAGCTCATTCAGAGGCAAGAACATTGACAGAATAAATGACTAAACTGGCATATTATGGTCAGACATACACTGTCCTGAACAAACCTCATTTGGAGGCCACATGTTGAGAAAGAGGTCAAGGCACACTTCACACATTAGCCAAGAGGATTAGTGTGTTTGCCGTTGCCTGGCTCAAGGCAATGTGTACACATCTGAGCAAACTCAAGTGCCTAAAACTCCACAATGGTCTCTTTAGAAAAGACATTTGTAAAGTTTTTTTTTAAAGCTTCCGTACCATCGTCTTTCTTGTTCAAACCACTAGTTATTCAAGAAACATCTGTGGTCTCAGCTAATAAATAACATTTATTGTATATTCCTTCCCCAAACTGTTTTATATAATGTTTTGAAATGGTTTTAATCATAATCTTCACATCTAAGATATATTGTACAGACATAAGTCTAAGGACACATGGCTAGGGATTGGTATACAGTCATCCCTTACCACATTGTGGTTCAAATTTTGCGGCTTCACTCTGTCACAACTTTCAAAAATACAGTATAGCAATTAATAAATCATACTATTTTGGGGTTGAAAATGGGCTATTGTTATTAAAAAATGCATAGTTAAACAAAAGCTAAGTTACATAGGTTTTGCCTACATTAAACATTTTCAAGCATGAAAATAGATAAACAAACTAAAATACAAATATCAGGCATTCAAAAGACGCATTCAAAGATGTTGATGACTTGTAATATTTTACACTGGTCACTAGCTGGACCACACGGCGGTCGAGTGGTTAGCATGTTTGCCACACAGTCAGTAGATGTGGAAGACCTGTGTGGAGTTTGCATGCTCTCCGCGTGCATTGGTTTTCTTTGGGTACTCCGGTTTCCTCCCATAATTACAAAAACACGCATATTAGATTATTGGTGAATCAAAATTGTCGATAGGTATTAATGTTAGTGTGAATGGTTGTTTGTCTATACAGTATGTGCACTGTGATTGACTGGCAAAAGTCCAGGGTTTACCCTGCTTTTCGCCCGAAGTCAGCTGGGATAGACTCCAGCATACCTGCGACCCTAATGAGGATAAGGGGCATAGAAAATGAATGGATGGATGGTCACTAGGTGTTAATAGTGTTAATGTAATGTTTGGTGAAATACACAAAGATCAGACTTGATTGCTGGGACAACAGGCTTGTATTGCAGGTTTGAATTATCTCACAATAGGCACAATAATCTCTAATAAAAATTACTAGAACCACACGCTACTTTTGTGGCCATTAAACATGCAAAGCTCAAACTCAACTCTAAACCTTCGTCGTCATTTCCTGTCCGCCTCTCTTTCCGGTTGGGCAAACTCCCACATACCTTCCAGTAGCCTTGCAAGAGTATAGAGCTGGTCCAGTGTTCCGCAACCGGGACGAAAACCACATTGCACCTCCTGTAACCTGAGGTTCGACTAACCAATCGTTAAGTTGAACCTCGGTTACAAAAATATTCAATTTATAAATACGGACTTCTACTTTGCAGAAGTTCACGGTTGTGTCTGGAACCAATTAGGAAATTGAAAGTCTGAATGGACATTTTTGAGAGTCATAATAAAATAATGACTAAAACAAAATTAATGAATGATGATTAAAACTAAATTTGTCCTGGCTCGAAAATCACTCCATACTGTCTATTGTTCTTTGGTGTTACTATATCTAACTTATTTTGTGGCGATATGGGGAAATAACTACAAAAGTAAATTTCACTCGCTTAATGTACTCCAAAAAAAGATCAGTCAGGATAATCCAGAATCAGAATCAGAATCAGAAAAACTTTATTGCCATTGTAAGTGAACAATTCATGAACTAGGAACTTTCTTTGGCGACTCAGTGCAATGTAGAATTCTAAGTAAACATAGAGCATTAAATGAACATACAGCTAACACTAACTAAACTTAGAACCCTGAGTAAAAAGTTGAAATCACTGATAAGTAAAGGCATGAGGGTGTTTTTAGTGCAGGTATTTTAAGGTGCCAAAAATACTGGTTATAAAGTGACCATAGTGCAAATGTTATAAAGTGTTCATGAGTTTAACAGCAGCAGGAAAGAAACTGTTCTTGTGGTGAGAGGTTCTGGTCCGAATGGACCGTAACCTTCTGCCAGAGGGGAGTGGCTCAAATAGTCCATGTCCAGGGTGGGAAGAGTCAGCAATTATCCGGCCTGCTCGCCCCCGAGGTCTGGAGACGTACAGGTCCTGGAGAGATGGAAGGCTGCAGCCGATCACTTTCTCGGCGGAGGGCACGATGCGCTGCAGTCTGTGTTTGTCCCTGGCAGTGGACCCAGCGAACCACACTGGGATGGAGGAGCTTGGCAGCTTGGCTTTCCTCAGCTGCCTCAGGAAGTACATCCTCTGCTGAGCCTTTTTGATGAGGGAGCTGATGGTCTGCTCCCACTTGAGGTCGTGGGTGATGATAGTGCCCAGGAAGTGGAAGGAGTCCACAGTTGTGATAGGAGAGTCTATCAAGACGAGGGGGGGCAGGGGGGCTTTGACTTTCCTGAAGTCCACGATCATCTCCACTGTCTTCTGAGCATTGAGCTCCAGGTTGTTGCAGCTGCACCACGACACCAGCCGGTCCACCTTCTTCCTGTAAGCAGACTCATCACCGTCTGAGATGAGACCGATGAGGGTGGTGTCATCCGCAAACTTAATCAGTTTCACCGAGTCGTGGCCGGAGGCGCAGCTGTTGGTGTACAGGAAGAAGAGCAGGGGGGAAAGTACACAGCCCTGTGGGGATCCTGTGCTGATAGTCCGAGTGTCCGAGACATTCTTCCCCAGCCGCACGCGCTGCTTCCTGTCCGTCAAGAAATCAGTGATCCACGTGCAGGTGGAGTCAGGCACGTTGAGCTGGGTGAGCTTGTCCTGGAGCAGAGCAGGGAGGATGGTGTTGAATGCAGAGCTGAAGTCCACAAACAGGATCCTGGCATAGGTTCCTGGGTAGTCCAGATGCTGCAGGATGTAGTGGAGGGCCAGGTTGATGGTGTTATCTACAGACCGGTTGGCTCTGTAGGCGAACTGCAGAGGGTTCAGGAGCGGGGAGGTAAAGGACTTGAGATGAGGCAGAACCAGGCGCTCAAATGACTTCATGACCACAGATGTCAGTGCCACAGGTCTGTAGTCGTTGAGTCCAGTGATCCTGGGCTTCTTGGGGACGGGAACAATGGTGGACAGCTTGAAGCAGGGTGGGAAATGGCATGACTCCAAAGAGATGTTGAAGATGTCCGTGAAGACAGGCTCCAGTTCTACCGCACAGTGTCTCAGGGTGTGGCATATAAAGAACACACAAATCCATTCATTCATTCATTCATTTTTTATACCGCTTATCCTCAATCGGGTCCTAATAACGCTTCATTCCTTTGAGAGCAAATTGTCTATTTTATTGTCAATTGAATGTTTTTTACTATCACCTTCTAATTCCTTATCATTCCCTTGTGAGTACAAACAATGTGCAATCCAACTAGGTTATTTAATAACTATGTATTTATTTTCTATTTATTATTATTTATTAGGATTATCATTCATCATTAAACTATATATTTTATTTACCATCACATTGACTACTACTTTAACACACCTTACTTATGCATTTTAAATGCATTACTAAATGCAGAAAGTGTACAAATGTATTGAAATATGGGAAAATCCTACAGTGGAACTGTCAATTGTATTAAGTGATGTATTCCAATTCATTTACATGCATGTTCAAATAAAAATAAACCATTACCATTACCAATTAACCGCGATAAACAAGAGATTACTGTAGTTTCTATTATTGGTATTTTATGCAATACCAGTTCCTAATCAATACTTTTCAAACAGTACCAGTGCTTAAATGGTGCCTAAACCTGTACTTAAAAAAAAAAAATCCAGTTATAAGCCGCTACTTTTTTCTTAAACTTTGAATCCTGAATCCTATGCACCGGTGCAGCTAATATGTGGCTAAATTCTAATTTTGTTACAATTCTTTTACATAGGAATTGTAGTGTTCCCTCGTTTATCATGGGATATAGGTTCCCAAAATAGCCCGCAATAAGTGGAATCGGAAAAGTAGCCGACACTCTTATATAACAATTATTATATATGTTTTAAGGATGTAAAAACCCTCATCATACACTTTATACACTTTTCTCAGACAGGCATTATCATTTTCTCACATATATCTCTTCTTTAAACGGTCTTTAAGTTTAGTAGATTTAAAAAAAAAAGTGTCACATTTTGGCTTGCGGCGTGGTGCTCCACCCTGGGAGTTGCCAAGAGAGAGAACCCAAGTGCAGGTAAAAGACTTTATTGTTATTATATGTTGCTATGCAGCAGCAGAATCCATGATTGTGCAGTAACATTGACAACCAACAATGCTTTAACACCAAACAATGCATGTAATGGCGCCCAACCGCTGCGTGACTTCTACTTTCCTTCTGCATACGTCCAACTTTTTGTGACATGGTTAGCGTCCTCCTTTGCCATTCCTGTGCAGCTGCAGGTGCTTTTAATGGTGGAGAATGTTTTGTTGACATTGTGGGATAAAACTTGCTAGCATACAGCACTTCAGAGTCACACTACTAGTGATTGAACATTTCTGTACATTTGGCAAATCAAATGCATTCTGTACTGCACAGGAAGGCACGGAGGAGATTGACAATGGTGTACAGTTCCGTAGCCAATCAGGACGCAGACACAACATGTGGGTTCACACTGAACCAATCAGGATGCAGAACACAAAGCACGTTCATGCCTGTAAAAAAAACAAATACAATATTCAGTGAAATAGCAAGTCCGCGAAGGGTGAACCGCGATGTCGAGAGGGGACACTACTACTAATTGTTTAAATACTGTGCTGCTCGTGAGGCAATGAGGAAACAGTAGCTCTTCCTTGGCAGGAGCCAATTGGGAGCTATCAGTGCACTCACAATGAGTTTATCAACCCATTAAGAATTGCTGGACGTCAGTAAATATAACAATAAAACAGTCTTACTGTTTGAGTCTACTCAATGTGTCATTTTACAAACAACACTCAATTATCACAAAGCAACTTAACACTCAAAAGGTATACCTAGGAAATGTATAGACATGTACCAATATGACTTTAACATGAAAAGAACAACCAAGGTTTGAATCTCTGTCATCTCTGTGTGGAGTTAGCATGTACTCCCCGTGTGTGCGTGAGTTTTCTGGGTACTCCGGTTTCCTCCCCACCTTTCAAAAACATACATTAACTGGAGTTTCTAAATTGTCCGTAGGTATGAATGTGAGTGTGAATGGTTGTCTGCCCTGCAATTGACTGGTGACCACTCCAGGGTGTACCCTGCCTTTTGCCCGAAGTCAGCTGGGATAGGCATACCCACAACCAGCATACCCACAACCCTAATAAGGATAAGCGGCATAGAAAATGGATGGATGGAACTCTTAAAGTTTTCCTATAAGGGATTGTGTCTGAGCAACACGTTCAATGCTGCAATGACATCAGCTTCCCTCTGGGCTCTGAGTTTTGATGGCCTCTGGCTTCCTCTGTTGGACAGAGGCTCAATTGCCGTGCTGTCCACCATTTTCTATGTCCTCCATTGAAATGTTTGCTCAGACAAAATGCACTTAAACTTTAAAAGAGTTGGGGTTTTTTCATTAGACTCTTATTGGCAAAGTTTTGGATACTTATCAGGTACAACTTTTGAGTGTTAAGCTGCTGTGTGATGAATTGAGTGTTGTTTGCAAGATGAAACCATGAGTCACACTGTTGTATTGAGTAATGACTCCTGCAATTTCCAATGTGTTGACAAGCTCATTGATAGTTTATTATAACTCATGATTTACTCCTGTCAAATAAAGAGTTGACTGGTGTTCACACTGCAGTGTACGATTATCCATTTTTAAATCTAAAATCTGATTTTTTTATGTGGTCGTTCACATTAACGAACAAATGTGACTTCTTATGTGAACACCAATCCCCTGGAAAGTGATGAGCACTCGCAAAAGCACAACATCACTCACATTTCAGAGTGTTTGTGGAAGTACAGACTGCTGTAGTGTGTGATGTAGTGATGTGCAATACCATTGATTTTATTTCTGATTCAATACTGAAATACTGGTAGAAAGTTAGGCTGGTATTGGCAATACTGTCAAATTCATCTAATGTGTCTAGTAAATTTTAACAAGTAGTGTACAGTATTTCAAATCATAGCATAAAGAATACAGGACATCATAGTAGTTTATTGATTTATTTTAAACCCTGAAGTATACTGAGGTAGAAGGGAGATCTAAAATATAACCAAGCTAATATACATGAGAAAAAAAGGACAAAATCATATATCTGAAGTAGGGCTGTTAATCAATTAAAATTTTTGATCACGATTAATTGCACTTTGTTCATAGTTAACTCATAATAGTTACCTCATAAGGTACTTTACTTGACTCGTAGTTGCCATATTTTTACACAATATTTGTGAATATGCGAATATTGTTTATCTAATATTCTCTTTTTTCATATTTTATTTTATTATATTTTTATAATATTCATGTATTCATTCATATTCTATACCGCTTATCCTCATTAGGGTCGCGGGTATGCTGGAGCCTATCCCAGGTGACTTTGGGCAAAAAGCAGGGTAAACCCTGGATTGGTCTAGATCAATAATGTCTAAGTCTAAAATAAGTTTGTATCTATAATAAGTAGGGATGTAACTCTCTTTGTGGGAAATGATTTGACATGCAACTACGATAACTACATCACATTTTATATAAAGGGATATGAGAATTGGAAATATGGGCTATTATTTTATTCAAAAATAATATACCGTTAGAAATCCCCCTGTCACGTTTTGGCTAAGCTGGGGAATGGGTGGACCCCTGGGATGCAGAGACAGAAACGTGGGATGCAAAATAATAGAAAATGTAATGAACAAAAAACAGGTGCCAAAGTACTCACTCTAGTGCAGGTTTCAAAAGCAAAAGGCGATAGAGGAAAAAGCTTTGTGAAGGCAAACGAAGTCTGTGTGATATCAACACATTAGGAGGGAATCTAAGTAACCGCACCGACCAGGAAGAGAGATGTAGCCGAGGTAACAAAGTCATTAAATGTTACAAAAACCAAACAATATTGTTGGTCATACAGTGTAGTAAAAATAGTAAATTCAACAATGCTTTGGTTGTATTATTTTTAATGCTTTTACGAGCTATGTAATAACCATATTCAATTCCACAAATTCATGTTTTTTCAGTAGGCTTTATTGGCGGAATAGGCGCATTCATAGCTGCGTCTTTTTATCTGTTTTTATATCTTTAGAATGTACAGAAAAGAGACATATCTATTCATGTCCTACATACGGATTGTGGATGATGGGCAAAATTTTAAAAAGGGCAGTTTTCCTTTAAGGTCAGATATAAAAATTAAAAAGAGAGTCTGACTGTCTTCCTCTGTTGGGACTTCCAAGACACACAATATCACCTTCAAGAACTTAATTTAGCACAGAAATGAGGCAACGACAGCTACTTTTGTGTTTGCGTGCTACTAATAAAGTTTGCATTTGGGAATAATGGGTATCTATTTCTACTCACAGGCCACAACAAGAAGTCAATAACAGAAGAGGATACGGAGTTGGTCTCCCCTGCTTTTATAACAGCTCCCACTTCTGGGAAAACTTTTTACAAGATGGTGGAGAGTCTGCTGGAATTTTTGTCCGTTCATCCTGAGGAACATTCATGAGGTCACTGATGTTTCTGTTCTAGTTCACCCCAAAGATCTTTCATAGTGGTGGAGGTCAGTGCTCTCAAATTTTTCGCCACCAAACTCATCCATCCATGCAACTAATCTGACAAAATTTGTAAGCACAGCAACTTCAAAAATGACTGCGTTACTGTGCCTCAAAGCATTTGTCAATTTAGTGTGCATGGTCAGCTGACAGAGTAGCGCTGTCCCCTTGTGGCAACTGCAGGTAGAAGCTGCCCCCTCCGTTTCAATGAGCTTTACAATTGTTGTGACATTTTTTCCCATTAATTGTTCAAAACCTAAGTTTCCCTTATGGCAGAAGTCATGTTCTAAAACTTTAGTTTAAAAATACAGTGGGAGGGACCTCCTGAATCTGTCCTAAGTGACTGTAAAAATACTCATCAAAATTAATTTGTGTTAAAGATTAAAACAGAAGATGGTCGGCAGCTGCTCTGTGTTGAATCTCAAATGTGTGTCTATTAATATTTAAGGACTTTTGCTGCTCTCTCCCGCGGAAGCGATTAATTCACATGATTCCTTTCATCTTTAGGTGGTCAAATTAGGCCAGTGCGCCTCGTCTGCAAGTATAATATAAGCACATTGCACTGCAGCTTCTAAATTAATTCCAATCATGTGAATGAACTTTTTGTATCTACACACTAGTGAATACATTAAAATTTATTGCACTTATAATACCATACACTTAAATAGGTGGGTTTGTACTGTACATGGGTTTTCTAATCTCACATTCATGTACTGGGTAACCTAGATAAACTATGGTACTTTACAAGAACAAAAAGCTGACAAAATCAAAGGATCACTTTTAGTGTTTCTGCTATTGATTTTAGGGTATGTATCAGACATTATATGAAAAATGTCAACTGCTTGGCACAGTATCAAACAGGGAAACAAAATCTAGCTTCTCTTGGCATCTTTTGTTTTATTTAAAAGATAGAGAGGATGTGACACCTGGACATTTATGGCTGCTGCTGACATACAAGTATGTACAGTATGTGTCTTTCTGCTGGAAATATTGTCTTTTTATTTGGGGTTTGGCTCAGGATGTAGAGTGGTCATCCCCCAAATGAAGGTTGTGGTTTTGATCCTCAGTCACCCTGTTACCATGTCAAAGTATTCTTGATTCAAGGCAAGCCCATTTTTTTTGTCTATAGTACCAGTTCAAAATAGACCTTATCCCAAGGCACTTCACACATTAAGAGGGTTTAGAGCCACTCCTCATACATTTAAGAGAATTTGAGCAAGATACTGAACAGCCAATTGCTCCTCATGATGTGTAATATATAGTTGATTGAGGCGACAGTGATAAAGTGCTTTCAATCCTGCTTACAGCAATCCATTTAGCTGTATATTAAAAACTTGGTAGAGTGGTTGAAAAAAGAAATTAACTAAATCATAATCTCAACTCAACTCAACTCAACTCAAGGGAACATCTTTAAACAGATATTTATCTATTGTGTATAAAACATTCAATAAATGTCTTAATTTTATTTTTAGATTACTTTTAGATTTGACAAAACATTTCAGCCCTTTCCCTTTTTTGTCCTAACCAAAATGAGATTAGTACCGACATGTGTAAAAATGACTTAACTTGAGCCTGTAATTAACTTTTATATTACCCTATATGGACATTCTTTGCCTACACACAGTCGAGCATTTGAAGAGCGACACTTTAATTTTTTTAGATTTTTTTTTCCCTTGACAAATCCAAATTTTCTCTCTCTCTCAGCATTTGTCTGCTACATCTGATTCTACTCACCTGATTGAGCATTAAGTGGTCACAAAAGAACCCACAACAGTATCCAAAGCTCTGCAGGCCTGACTTCCTTCAGGTAAGGTCAGCGTTCATGACTCCACTGTAAGAAAGACACTGGGTAAAAATGCCTCAGTTCCAAGACAAAAAACACTGCTGAACAAAAAGAACATTAAAGTTCGCCTCAATTTTGCCAGAAAACATCTTGATGATCCTCAAGAACTTATGGAAAATACTCTGTGGTCTGAAAAGACAAAAGTGTGTGTGCCATTAAATCTGACGTAAGTAATGTTGCATTGCAGAAAAAGAACATCAACAGTGAAATATGGTGGTGGTAGTGTGATGGTTTGGGGCTGTTTTGCTGATTAACACTGTTTTTTCCTTTGTTGACTGGAGAGGATGTACAAGGCAAGAACTCTGCTGACGATACTATAAATTCCAACTATTTTGGTGCTTTTCTGAATACATTTCATGAATATATATATATATATATGTGTGTGTGTGTGTATGTATGTATACATATGAATGTATATGTGTATGCATGTATATACACAGTATGTATGAGTATGTAGGCATGTATGTATAAGCAAATCATGTGAGAAGGATTAAATAAGTTCTTCTTCTTCCTACTGCTTTTCGGACATGTAGAACTGAGGAATGTAACATGAACAATTCTTTGTACACTGTAAGCATGCTCTAAACAAATCAAACCAAAACAAATGACTCACAGAAGTAATTCCACTTCTTGGAAGTCTAGCTGAGCCTTGGAAAGCGGAGACAACTGACTTATGCGCATGCGTTTTTTCCCCCTTCTTCTATGTTTTTGTGTATCACGTGATTCCGTCTGTCACCGCTCCACAGTGGGTGTGCCTTGTGTATTACATCGTTTTCACGGCACAGGGTGGACACTCAATTTTTTCAACCCGCCAAAATAAATCTCAGGAGCATTCCCTTGTGACCAGGGCCCAAGTGTTGAGAGATATTATGAACACTTGAACATGAAGATGTTGAAGAAAAGATATTGTCAAACAATGGACGTGTTTTCCTTATTGGTTGCTTGCAGCTTCGACTCGTGAGGAATTTGTATTCTAAAGCCCATAGGTTTATTGGTTCTTTGTTTTGATTTGCATGCATTCTACATTCTGAAGGATGTGCCTCACCCGATGACAGCGAGCCTCCCATCACACGAGGACCCTTCACAATTATATTACAGTCTGGGAGTGTAGGAGAGTAGGAGGGCACAGCGAAGAGAAGGCTTTTCATCCGCTTCCATTCACAGGCTGCCTTAATTAGAGGCCCGAGGCAGCACTTTCAGCCCCTCCGTGCTCTTGAGAAAAAGACGCGCTTCCCATTCTCACGGCACTGTTGTCACAATCGCGGACGCGCACACGGTCGCTCCAGGTTGTGGAGCGCCAAGGCAGCAAAGAAGACCACTGGAGCCGGTGTGCGCGTCAACGTGGGCTGTTTTGTGGGCTTCTTCCAGTGCCGCAAGCGCTGAGGTGATGCGGGACGTCGTCCCCGCTGCCAGAAAGCCATTCAAAGTTTAGAGAGGAGGCGAGCTTGCAGGCTGGGACGATGCACACGGCGTGGAAGGACCATGGCTGTTGACGGTAGGCGAATTGCTTACATTCTTGTACTGAACACCGAACACCAAACGTCCAGCTCTTCAAGCTGACGCGCACGCACTCACTGGCCACAACATTAATTACACATGCACGATCACATCACGTGTATGGCCCTTTGCAAAGATCTTTGAACAGAGTGTACTGAAACTGGCAGGGAAGTGTTGATTAAACAATATGTTGGTTATTGAACGTAGAAACACTAGAGTATAAACACAATCGGTGTTAAGTACAGCAATATTAACCGTCCATCTCCGTGTGCATTGTTTTTTTTAAAAAATAATACATTTTTTAACTTATTGGGTGGTGTGCAGGTGTACCTAATTTTGTGGCCAGAGTGTGAGTGTGTTGGTTGTTCAGATGTGAATACAATTAGTTCAACGTTAGGGAAATGTTAATGGTAATTATGAATATGCAGTGCAAATTACTGCAATTTTTGCTAGCTTTTGGCAGCTTCAGGTATTCGTTTAGTTGTAATGTGTTGTTTTTGTTGTACTATGTTCATTCATCATTCATTCATTTTCTATGCCGCTTATCCTCATTAGGGTCGCGGGTATGCTGGTATTGTATTTATTATTTTTTTACCGGCGTTTGTTATTATTGTTTAAATATGACTGTTTTGTCTTAATTTTGCTCCAAACTGCTTTGAGATATTACCATCTTTTATTCTGAAATCCTCTGAAAAAGACCATTCAGTAGATGTGACCCATAGTAAGCAAATGTTAAGCACATACCTGTATGCATATAAAAAAATATATATATATAATATATATATATATATATAATTCATCAAGCCATGCACTATTTTTAAGTGTATGTTGTGTATCTTTCTGTCCCAGTTAGGCAGTACTAAAGACAACACATTTTGACAACTGTCCCTAATTATCCACATTACCATGGAGACGCAGCATGTTTACAACAGCAGCCTGAGGGGAGATTAGCTTTGTGAAGGGTGTTTTGCACATCAGCTGTTTTGATTTAAAGCTAAAAGAAGCTGTAATAATTTAGACTACGGTAAATCAACCGGCCTTTTATTCACAGCATTATGATGCTCCAGGTGATTGCAGGGCTTATCTCTGGCGGGACGCATTGAATGAAAGCAACTGGAGGTTCACACAAGGAAAACCAAACACTCTTTCATCCCCTCATATCACCCATCAATGCTGACAGCCTCGCTTGTCCTCTTTTCAAAGAAAGTGAGCGTTACACACAAACACAGCTGCATGCTGAGCAACAAACATCATAAGAAAAGCCTTGCAATATGGTACATAAATCAGTAATGAGCGGTTGCTTTCTGCCAGGATCTGTGCCAAGAGCAGCGTGTTTGCTTGCTATACTTCCACACTGTCTTTAATTGGCAACTTATGGGGAAACAACCTGCTGTTGAGCGGGGTTGGTCGTCTCCTGGACCTCCTCGCTGTTGAGCTACTACAACATTCACTTTGGCTCAAAGTTAAAAACACTTAAGTCAAATGCAAATTTCTTTAACCTGCCTGCAGGACCTTTTCGAGAATCTGATGAGCGTGACTCTTGCCACATGGTTGCTCTGTTTCCTTAAAGCAGGTACAAGCAGGTACTTTATAACCTGACCACACAGTGACAGGGTTTTTGCCTGAATGTGTTTGTCTTTCTTCCTCTAATCAAAACAGCCCTCCATCTTTAATCATTGTTTATTTCTGCAGCTGCGTCCAATTTCAGTTTTTGTAGGCCAGCTGTGGAGTACAGAGCCCTGCCTGAGGACTTTAAACACCAGCTGAGTCGACCAACGGGGGGGAACCTAACCTGGCACCATGGCCGGGGACGGAAAACAGCAGGAGGCAGAGGGGTGAAGCTGCTGCAGCAGCCGGGCACTGAGGCCCGCCAGGTACTAGACAACGGCACACCTGCTCCACCTGTCTTGAACTGATATATTAATATACAGTAGAGTCCTCCCTCACCACTTATCGGTTTGAAAGGCTTATAAATCGTGCTTAAATCGTCCTGCTTTGTGGTTGAACACGGCCTTTTATTTGTCAAAACCTGTGCATATTTACGTGTTACATATGTTTTATTCTTAATAAATGATAAATACATTCTCATTAAATAAATCAATCTAATTTAAGCATTTGGTAGCATAAAAAGGGCCAAATGAAGTAAAATATCCAGTTGGTAAGGCAATCAAAAAGGTTGCGTAGCATTCACTTGTCACTAGGTGTCAGTAATGTTACCAAAATGTTCAGTCAGACAAATGCCAGACAGACTCTGGACTTCCCTTCGGAAACTGCTGCCCCCGCGACCCAGACCCGGATAAGCGAAAGAAAATGGAATGGACTCATAGGAACAACAGGTTTTTATTGAGGTTTGAATTATCTCGCAACAGGCACAATAATCCTGAATTAAAATTTCTAATAAAACCCATCACAAAATAAAACCGTGATGTCACTTCCTAGGAACACATTTATAGCAACACATACAAGCACATGTCTTATTCATACTGTATCTAAAATGGCTTATTTTCTGGTATTATGTCAACTTAATTGGGTAATATGAGTGTAAACGTGACTAATAGGTGTTGTTTCATGTCTAGAGGGCTCTGATAATGTTGAAAACTGTATTTAGAAGGCCGTAAACCAGTTTCCTATGTGGGGACAAATTGAGAAGCCAAAAACATACCACTTCCAAAAGGGATGGCAGGACAACTTCCACTACGTCATGTCTATGACTGACGATCATTTGGAGCTAGTGTTTACAATTCTACATTCATGACTGACTCCAGTTAAGGTAATGTGATGTAAGTGTGTCTCATTAATGTAACATTACTGATGCCTAGTGACGTGTAGAATAAATTCTGCATATGACTTGTCTTTCAATATATTTTGACTAATAATAGTTAATAGCGACCGATCATTTATTAATACAGTTCAAATCGCGATACATTGAGAGACGGCTGTATTACACTTTCAATAATGAACAGGTCGATGGCCTAACTACATTTTGGGTTGTGCTCAAAATGCTTTGGATGACATGCTAGCATACATGTAATATCCTTAAAGTTGTATAACCATTACACAAACAGTCTTGCCCATGCCACCCGAAAATACGTTTTGGTTGATGACAGACATGCTCGTCGGTAGTATTGTGAACAGTATTGTGAACATGCTTAAGAAAGGAGCATCGCATTTACACTTGGACAACTCAAAGAAAAAAACGAACAAAGTTACTTTTCTATTTAACTATGTTGGCTAGAATGTAATTACAACTGTTTAGTGAATAATACATTTATATTCATTGGAACCCTGGTTTTCAAACGCCCCCGTTTTTGTATGGTTAGTATTTTTTTTTTTTATAAAACTTTTGCAGCGATTTTACCCCAGTTGCAGTGCACTGTATTATTTGGTATGTTGCTGTTCATTGCCTCTTTATTCACCCATGTTGGATCACACACCCAACACCAAATCTCATGATACTTAATTTGCACAATGCACCCCTACTCAGGCCATTTTTTTATTGTGCATGATTGTGAAATAACCCATCAGGGGCCAAAAAGATTTGCGAGTACCAGCAATTTCATAAAACAGGTGAGAACACTAATGAATTCAGCAGCTCACCGCAAAGTGATGGTGTTTGTGTGGCGGATTTCATCAGGATATACAGGAAGTTCGCTTCAACAGTAAGTTCCTTCCTGGCAAAGAAAGAAGAAATTGAGAAAAGTAATGTTGTAAATGTGGTGAAGGTGTTAACAAAGCAGGGATAACAGACCACTGAAGACATTTGTCACATACAGTGTTAGGACAGTGTGACACGTTGTGCCTTATACCGATGTTTTGTAAAGCACTTTCTAGAGCGTGCACATGATTGCATCAGTTGATGTAAATTAAGTTGTGCAAGAACGCAGTTGTCCGTGCATCCTTGGATATAACAATGTTGAGCAGTTGTCTTTGGTGTGGATCCCCTCCTTGTCCCTGCCATCCTCCCTCTTATCTCGTCTCATCCTTGTTGCCTTCTTTGTCAACAATAGTCATAAAAAATAAAAGTAAAAGTGATGTTAAATTTTCATTTATCCATTTAATTTGTCATTTATAATTATTTTGCATTGTTTTCTTAAGTATTGTTTTCTATTGTAAAGCTAAACATTTTCTTTAGAAAATATATTATATGTTAATATTTGGATGTCTGTTTGACTAATTGGAACTATCATTGTTTCCTATGGAAAAAAATATTTGGTACAGATTAATAATGAAAACCAAGGTACCACTGTAGTTGATTAATTGTATTCACTTGCATAGGTGGTAGAAGAAAAATATCTGAAACATCTGTTAAGTCCATATTGCAAATGGCCACATTGGTATCACAGAATAGAAGCTGTTTCTCCCCACAGGCTGGTGGGTAGCGACTCTAAAGTAGTACTGGTCTTGCAGTACTCTACACAACAGCACTGTGTGAGCAGATATATATTTTGTGAAGATTGGCCATTATTGATAAAAATGACTCATGGAAAGCCTTCAGTTCCTAAGTGAGGTGTCAACAAGATTTTCACCCAGCAGCTATACTGTTGCACTTTAAATCCAACATTTCAGTCAATTATCTCAGTGTTTTTCAACCTTTTTTGAGCCAAGGCACAATTTTTTTCCCAAAAAATTCCAAGGCACACCACCAGCAGAAAATGTAAACATGAATCTCTGTAGCCTATAGAAACAATATAAAGTCAATATAAAGTGTTGCCACCTATTGCTGTTTAGCTTATTACTCTGCCGATCATTGGACAGCACAGACACTCAGCAATGGCACATTATTGGCGGACTCATTTTCAAAAAAATAATTATACACCAATTAGGTAAACGTGGATGTGTTCCCAAAGCACACAAGACACTACGCCACGGCACAGTAGTGTGCCACGGCACAGTGGTGGAAAAACACTGCATTATCTGATGCTGCATTGTTCCCTCACACAGTTGGTGTCGGCAGAGACTGGCCTCATTTAAATCCTGTGGTTACAAGTCATGGAGTCCGTGCCTTTGTCTTCAACCCTTTGAAAGCTCTTTAACAGTTGGATATGAGCGTCTGCTAAAGCTGGAAACTGGGCCAGGCTGATAACATGGTTGTATACCATCCATTGTTCGAGCCCTTGATTCCTATTGAATGCACATTTTCTACAGTGAACCATTTTTGTGTTTTTTTAGAAGATGAGGAGTGCAAACTGCACATCTACACATATTTACCTTCCATACAGTTTGCAGCTCTTATGCTAACACAGTGTATACATACATGTCTGCTTGGAGGAGATCCTGCAACAAGAAAAAGCACTGTTAGAGTTAGTCTCTCAGTAACATGACTGAAATGCACAGTACTAGGCTGTATCATACAAGTCTACCAAAATCTATTTCTCCATTCAAACATTTTCTTGAAAACACTGATTGGGTAAGCATTAGAACAGAAAAAATTCTACTCAAATATTCACATACTGACCATTCACACTGCTAGTGTGGGACTTGAAAAAAGCCTGTCTCTTGTCAAGAAGCAAGTAACAGTAACTCAAACAAAATGAAGAAAAGCAACCACAAATGGATGGAAGGAAAGAATCAGGGAAGCTGAAAAAGGCTCTGGGCGGCAGGAAGATTGTTTGTGAAAAGTCAGTTAAGCAAAAATGCAAATTGATGTGTCTGGTTGCGGCTGCTTTCTCTGTTTCAGGACCTTTTGATCTCCCATTTGTTTGAAATGTAGACATGTTGGAGAAAGTAATTAAGAACCTCTTGTAGATATTAGTATTACACATTTAGATGAGCTAAGTGAATGTACAGTCTAATAACTTCTCATAAAAGGCCTTCTTGACACACATATACACCACTACCTGGCACCACCAGAGTTGTTTTACATATGACTGATGGGAAAAAATATTGGAAGACACAAGAAGAGGCAGCCCAATATATCCATTTGTCTCACTCACACAAGCTTAACTCTCACGTCTACACAAACATGACTTTCACCCAATAAGGGGGTGCAGCAACTTCTTTAACTTTAATTTCCCTTGTCGATGTAGAGTCCAGCACCACAACCAGTGACTGTGTTATCAGTGACTACTCTGACAGCAATGCGGCCCAAAGAACCAGAAAGAAAAGCTAGTGAGAAGAAAAGCCTTCACACCTCCCTCTGGATATTAAATACAGTACAGTCACTGCCCTTCAGTTTGCAGATGAAGCTCATATGTACAATGAATGGCTAAATGGAGCTTTTTCCCATCCTATCTTTTCCTCATCCTATGTGAAATAATTGTAAATCATTATCTGATACCAATTGATTTGGTAATGGTAATGGTTTAATTTTATTTGAACATGCATGTAAATTACATTGGAATACATCACTTAATTACAATCGACAGTTCCACATGTCCAAAAGGAATGGGAAGAAGCAAAGCTTATTAAATCCTACTCCCATAGGGTCTCCCCTATTTCAATACATTTGTGGACTTCCTGCAGTTACTAAGTTTGAATGCGTAAGTAAGGTAAAGTGACAGTGTGTTAGATAGCAGTCCTTGTCATGGTAAATAAATTATATTGCCCTTCTGATGAATGATATTCATAATAAATAATAATAATAGTAAAATAGTGAGGAGTGGTGTATAACAATTATAACAAAACGTTGTTGTTGTACAGACAATGTTCTCACTAGGAATGAAAAGTTCCTAGTATAAGTATCAGGTGAGGGTAAAAAACATAGCATGGACAGTCAACAGACAGAAAATTTAATCTCCAAGGAATGAAGTAATATGACTTTGGATGTACACATAATTTCACGACTCTTCTTCCTTGTATTTTGTAAACATCAACTCTTTGTAATGTTTCTTGAAGTCGCTCATTGTAGAGCATTGTTTTAGTTCTTTACTTAATCCATTCCATAGTTTGATTCCACATACCGGTAGTAAAGGTTTTTATGTCACGATCCGTGTGTTGTTCTCGTGACAGTTTTTTTTTGTTCTAGTTGGTTTTCCTGTGTTATTCTCCTAGTTTCACATGTTTTCCTTACTCTCTCGTTTTTCTCCGTTGATTACACGCACCTGTTCCTCGTTTGTTTGCCGTGCTATTTGTGTGCGCCAGTCCGGGTCGGCTCATTGTCATTTGTGCTTTTCTTTCGCGTCGTGTACTTCCTTGTGTTTCCCGCTGCTTTGCAGCATCCTCATTTAAAGATTCCTGCAACCTTACCTGCCTGACGCTACCGTAAAATTTTAGTGTTGTTCTTGCATTTTTGTGTTAAGTTTAGTTTATTCCTAAGATCATATTTCTCCTTTCTTGTTGAGAAAAATGTAAGACATTTGTTCATTCCAGTCAACACCATTCATTATGGGGTTGCATATAATGTCATCTGAGCATTAAGAGACACCAGAGTATAAGCAATGAGCATGAAAAAAGACCCAAATTAAATGGTGGCTCCTGTGCATTATTTCAAGATCATGCCGGCCTACACTTTTCTCATGGTGTTCAGTGGCAGGTCACTAATCCTCCTTAGATATCTCATTCTCCTAAAGGGCACGGAAACTGCACATACGGTCTCAGTCAACCATGCAGGCTTTAATGAAGCTGATCGGGCTCTAATATATGTGTATGAATGTGCTGTTAAACACTGTTTAAATGGGACTGTTTGTCTGGGTGTTGCCAAAGATTCAACCCTGCAATTATCATAGCATTTTTCTGACAAGCAGCAATTTTACCAGAACATGATGAGTATGCAGAAGGGTCCAATCTTTTCAAAACAAAACAGCATGAAGGCTGTTTTGAACACTGAACACCATTTTGAATAATGTCTGACACAAGATGGCAAAGAAAGCACAGGTTAAAGGTCAGCTCAAACATTTGCGACTTTGAACAATACTTGGCTAATCTGTGATCGCTTCATGTGGACCACACTTGACAGTAACCCCCGGTATTTAACAGATGCAGTTTTAGCATTGTGCTGCAGTTGTAGTCTTTCAGTAAAGATCATTGTTTTCTGATGTCTGTTTATCTGCAGTATTGTTCCAGTGACAATTACAGCATATACAACACTAGCCCGACACAGCCAAGTTTGATCCGACCCGTGGTCCTGTGGACACAGCACGATGTTTGTAAATGGCTGAAGAAGCACTGTCCACACAACTATCTAACCTACGTAGAGGTGTTTTCCCATCATGCGATCACAGGTACTCCCTCTACTCAAACTCAAATTTTAACATAAAGCCAAAACAAATTGGTAGCCATTGCAACTTTCAGGCCGGGCCCTCCTTCGTCTGAATGGTGACAAGCTAAAGAGAATGGGACTGGTGCAAGAGACGCTAAGACAGGAGCTGCTGCAGCAAGTTCTTCAGCTTCAGGTTCAGGAGGAAGGGCGCAACCTGCAGATGCTCAGCAGGGGGGAAGGGCCGTGACAATTACACCACTGTCAATTTTTAAAGGTGCATTATTGCTGTGTATGATGAATGATTAAAACAATACCAAAACATTCAGCTTTGTGAAGAACAGGAAACAGATAAGGGTCAGCATCTTTTTGTCAGAATTCTTAGAATAATGATGTATTGTAAATTCAGCGAGCGTGAGAAAATAGCAATAAAACATAATTGTAAAAGTGGTGTTGTTTTTACTGTCCTCTGCTAGTTAGAAGACTGCTAAACTACAAATAGTATTTTTTTGGTTCCTTTAAAAACAATCTTAACCAGCAGTCAGAAATGTTTAAAGTCGTTGTATTCCTGAGAGACAACGTGAGGGATGAATTGAACCCAGGGTTTCATCAGGACTCCTTACTGGACTGTATAAAAAATACACTACAATGACAATCTCTTCTGTCAATGTAATCACATGCTATAGTATTGGGTTGTTTTTCTTATTTGAATCGTTTTGTTTGTGTAAACATCAAATAATTCAAACACGAATAAAAGCTGACAGGATTTGTGAATGATAATTCATATTGTTTGAAAATTAGGTCGCGGTGCATTCGTTATGTAAACTACATTACCCACGATGCATCAGTAAGGAAGTATCCATCCATGGATTCCGGCAGTCGATGCCGGTTTAGACCTCGCTAGGTCCGCCTGGAAACGCAGTGTGGGAAAATAATGTCGTGTCGCTCTGACAGGTACATGACCAAACATGCTTTACCGTGCATACAATTTTGTAACATTTCAATCATTGTGTTTTTTGTTGCATTTATATCTCTGTTGACTCCTAATATCGCAGTCCATCCCTATAAGATCGCGCTTCCTAAAACCATTTGATATTTTATTCCAATTTTATTAAAACCTAATAGCCAGTGTGAATTACTTTTTTATTTTTATTTTGTTGGCAATTTATTGGCTAGGTATACACCAAACGCTTTGATGTGAGATGATGCCCCAAAAGTAGGTGAGCTGATGACGCGTTTGTGCGTCACAAAACACAGTTGCAGGATAACCGACTATTTTAACAACAGTGTGTTGCAGGGGGGAGCAGATGAGGAAGACTTCCACCTTCCTAACCAAATAAGGGCAAGAAACCTAATGGGGGGTCTGAGATGAGGCCACCGTGAGTGGCTTCTCGGCTTAGTGCGCAAGTCCCGCCTCGCCTACCGTCTGACTGCACCCTGGCTAGTGGCCTCTGCCAGTTTCTGTTTGACAGCATGTCGCCAATAATATAATGTTGAAAAAACATTTATTATACGGTATTTACATTATGACTTTATACAGCATTTGTGTTGTTTTTAATGTAAGCGTGGCATCATTATTCCTGCTAATCAGACATACAGAGGCAGTTGTAGTACCACTGCAAATCAAATGCATTCGAGATATTCTTATACTCTGCTGAATGAAGGAATGAATTTGACTGCCAAGATTGAGGTTTACATACCCAAACACATCAGGAGGACTTTTCCTGGAGAAAGAAAGGCTGCATGTGCAAGTAAAACATTTTCATACAAGTAAAACATTTGCAGCATTATCAATATGCAATTTTGAACGCATGTATTCATACAGTCAGACTACTAAATGATTTTCAACCCAGATGACATGACTGCAATACACAATTTCCATTGTATAATGGCCCATAAAGTAAAATGTTCTTTGGTGCTTGACTTATCCAGTATAATTAAATGTTTATAAATCAGGTCTTCTTATGAATTATCACCAATCAGGCCTCAATTCTGCCATTAAGAGACCAAAACAGTGACAAGACTGTGAGCATTAATTGATAGAATGAATATATTTTCTTGATTCTTCTGCATGGTGGCAAATAGGTTACTGCAGTGTTTTCTGGGTTTAATTTTCATCTTCGGCCCTTGCTGTGTGAAGTTTGCGTGTTCTTCCTGTACTCATCTGGGTTTTCTCCTGATACTTTGGCTTACCCCTACTTAGTCCAGAAGCGCACATGTTAGTTTACCTGGAGACTAATTTGCACATTATTTAAAAAACTATGACAACATTTGTCCTTCTGTTTTTGGAGTGGCATTCTAGCAGGACCGTAATGTGTTACGAGACGCCTTTCTGTCAAGTTTAGCCGTTTTTGTAGCTCTGATCAGTGACCCGTGACAAAGGATCGGCAGAAGACACCATCCTCTACTTTTGTTTACGTGCAGCTACCTCTAATAATACCAGCCAAGCAGATCTTGGCCACCACATTGATCCTCTTAAGTGTCTGCCACACACTTGATGAGTGGTAAGGACACATGGACCTGACAGAAAAGAAGGAGGCATGTAAGACATGTAGGAAAAGAAAAAAACATTGATAGCTACCTTATTAGATTTTCAACTTAATCATATACATTGTCATTGTCCTGGGACTCTCTCTGTTGTGTAGAAGTGTTTGCCAATGCAAAATGGACAAAAACAGGTTGTCATCTGAAGCGGATAGAACCCTGCAGGACTCTGCTGGTGCCAGAATCTCTGGCTGTTGGTCCCTGAGGTCAGACTCCAGGTACGAGCAGCAGGCTGCAGGGATGTATTTTAAATAGTACAAGCAGGATAGCAGTTTTATTCCACAAAAGATGAACTTGTTTGTGGCGCATGCTGTGTGAGCTATTAAGTCTTTTCAGCAAGAATTGCTGAGAGGTCACAGGCAGTCTGCTTCGTGTGGTTTATAATGTGAGCAGATGTTTTTCGGGTAGTCTGAGAAGGTTCCCCAAAGTGTGTTATTAGTCAACAAAAATCTGCTAAACACTTATTAGTCGTTTCCTCCTATTTATAGTTTGCCCATATCTTGTTTTGCCTCACAAAAGAATGTTATAATTTCAGCTGAGAAGAACATCAGAGACCTCACAGATGGCACCACTTACATAACGTAACAGTCTGTTTTTGCATAAAAATGTTAGTCCACAATTTAGGAAGACCTGGGATGACATCCTGATAATGAGAGGGTAGACTGGCCACAACAACTCACAGAGGACAGTCACAAAGTGTAATGTTTAGGTTCTAACCAACCTTCTTGTTTTTCAGTGGGAGCGGGGAGGACTCATTGGACCGGCTGCTGCCCCCTACAGGAACCCCCCGTAGAAAGAGCACTACCTCATTGAGTAAAACAGAGCCCCCATTGCTCCGCACAGGCACTCGCACCATCTACACCGCTGGCCGACCTCCCTGGTACGATGAACATGGAGCGCAGTCCAAAGAGGCCTTTGTCATTGGTATGATGCTCAGTGATCATGGTTTGGACCTTGCCCGTTTCTTTCTTGGCCTGACTCCTCTGTCTTTGTGCCTGTCCTACTTTACTAACACACGTATGCGACCCAACAGTATTAGACACACTCTGCAAAACACATACAATGGTCCTCTGAAATACTGTGTCTGTCATCAGGATTGTGTGGAGGCAGCGCCTCGGGGAAGACAACCGTGGCCAATAAAATCATTGAGGCTTTGGATGTGCCGTGGGTGGTGCTGCTTTCCATGGATTCCTTCTACAAGGTGAACCATTCATGCAATATAATCTGCTTTGTTCATGATGTTTTTAAAGTAAAAATGACAGTTTACAGTGTTCATATATACTGTATTTGCCAGAAATTACATCAGCGCTGTTGTTTAAGAAAGAAAGAAAGACTGTTATTGTCTCAAAACTCCACCAAGCAGATTGTTTTGAGAAATTGGACCTTTGACCTTAGTAAACTTTGTAATTTTGGGACAGTTATACCGCATTGACCTCAATATAAGGCAAGTCGCGGGTATGGAATATCTACTGGATTGCCAAAATCAAATGTTGGCAGCTCTGCTACTCAGGCTCATTCATTTGACAATCTCAAATGAGAATGTTACACAAACCAGTGTGTTTGCCTAATTACATTCCCTGGACTCGAGTGCCCAAACAAAGAATGCTATGCGTTGAGTCAGTCTTGTTGTGGTATTAATACACTGCGTGAGGCCATCTGTGTTGTAACATGTCTTCATTACAAAATGTGCCTGTTATCTGCTTGCAACTACCACCCGGAAGTCATTGCCCGCCAGCCCGGTCGCCCGCCTATGATGTCATCAGTGGTTGAGTCTGCAGTTCCTTGCTAAATAACACAGTTACCTACTTAAGCCTTTTTATTGATCAGAGGTGCAAGGTCCAAGCAAAGGTGCAAGTGCCAGCACTTTGCTAAGGAAGTTAAGAAACACTATTGAATTAAAGAAATAATTTGTATCAAAGTACAAAGGTCTCATCTATGTGGCGCTCTCCTCCTGCCTTTGATGTTCAATGTTCAATGTTCAATATTTTCTTTCATTTGTAATTTATAGGCAGTGTAGCCGCAACAGGGCCAAGCCAGTGTGTTATTGTGCCGGTCCCAAGCCCTAATAAATACAGAAGGTTGTGCCAGGAAGGGCATCTGACAAAAAACTTTGCCAAACCAGGATATGCGAATCCAACAAATGACTTCCATACCGGATGGGACAGCGCCCGCCGGTGAAAACTGGATTACTGTTAGCCGAAGAAGGAGAGGAGGAAGGTGTGTCCGTAGGAAGAGAGATAATAGGAATGCTAAGAGTCTAGAACTAAGAGTTGGGACTTTGAATGTTGGAACTATGACAGGAAAAGGTAGAGAATTAGTTGACATGATGCAGAAAAGGAAGGTAGACATTTTGTGTGTCCAGGAGACCAGGTGGAACGATAGCAAGGCTAGAAGCTTAGCAGCAGGGTTCAAGCTGTTCTATCATTGTGTAGATAGGAAGATAAATGGAGTAGGGGTGATTTTGAAGGAGGAGTTTGCTAGCAACGTCCTGTAGGTAAAAAGAGTGTCAGATAGAGTGATCAGCCTGAAGCTAGAAATCAAAGGTGTGATGTTCAATGTTGTTAGTAGGTATGCTCCACAGGTAGGATGTGAGATGGAGGAGAAAGAGAAATTCTGGTCAGACCTGGATGAAGTGATGCAGAACATCCCCAGAAGTGAGAGAGTTGTCATTGGTGCGGACTTCAATGGACGTTTTGGTGCAGGAAACGGAGATGATGAGGAGGTGATGGCCAAGTTTGGTATCCAGGAGAGGAATGCAGAAGGACAGACAGCGGTTGACTTTGCAAAAAGGATGGAAATGGCTGTAGTGAATACTTTCTTCCAGAAGAGACAGGAACATAGGGTGACCTATAAGAGTGGAGGTAGGAGCAGGTAGACTACATCTTGTGTAAAAGGTTTAACCTGGCGGAGGCCAGTGACTGCAAAGCAGTGGTACGTGAGAGTGTAGCCAGACAGCATAGGATGGTGGTGTGTAGGATGACTCAAGTGGTGAAAAGACAAAGAGGGTAGAGGCAGAGCAGAGGACAAAATGGTCGAAATGAAGATGAAAAAGGAGGAGTGTTGCATGACTTTTAGGAAGTAGTTGAAAAAGGCTATGGGTAAGCCAGGAATTCCTTCCAGATTACTGGACAACTACAGCCACTGAGACAGGTAGTAGAGTACTTGGTGTGTCATCTCGAAGGAAAGTAGATAAGGAGACTTGGTGGTGGAATGAGGAGGTGCAGGAGTGTATACAAAGTAAGAGGTTAGCTAAGAAGAAGTGGGACACTGAGAGGACTGAAGAGAGTAGACAGGAGTACAGAGAGATGCAGCGTAAGGTGAAAGTAAAGGTGGCACAGGCCAAACAAGGGGATTATGATGACTTGTATGCTAGGTTGGACAGCAAGGAGGGAGAGAAAGATCTATACAGGTTGGCAAGGCAGAGGGACAGAGATGGGAAGGACGTGCAGCAGGTTAGGGTGATGAAGGATA
>QODF01000023.1:3090552-3107513 GCA_024372805.1 Oostethus manadensis | reverse complement strand
CACAACTCTGCACATCTCCCTTGTTCTTAAAAATGGGCACCAGCACACTTCTCCTCCATTCCTCAGGCATCTTCTCATTATCGAAGATCTTGTTAAACAACCCGGTCAGGAACTCTACTGCCACCTCTCCTAGACACTTCCATACCTCCGCAGGTATATCATCAGGACCGAGTGCCTTTCCATTCTTCATCCTCTTCAATGCCCTCCTCACTTCTTCCTTACTAATATTTGCTTCTTTCTGGTCCACAACAGTCACCTCTTCTACTCGTCGTTCTCATTTTTCTCATTCATCAACTCTTCAAAGTACTCTTTCCATCTTCCCATGACACTACTGGCCCCTGTCAATACCCTTCAATCCCTATCCTTCATCACCCTCACCTGCTGCACGTCCTTCCTATCTCTGTCCCTCTGCCTCGCTAACCTGTATAGGTCGTTCTCTCCCTCCTTATAGTATGAAAGTCATTTGTCTGATTTGCATGTTCTGGTTTGGTAAAGTTTTACGTCGGGGACCCTTCCTGACACAATCCTCTGTATTTATCCGGGTTTGGGACCGGCACAATAAAACACTGGCTTGTGCCCCGTTGCGGCTACATTATACAGCCAGATATATAACAGATATATGTAGATATGTTGCAGATGACATTTTTTTTTCTGTGAAAGTGCTTAACAACTGAGCAGCAACAACTGAGTGACTCCAAGGGTGTATTCTGTGAAGCAAGTTTAACGGGTTAGCGAGGTGTGTTGAGTCTAAAACCAGGCTTGCCTGTTCAGCTAAGGTAGCTCTTTTTTTAAATAGCTACAGTACATCATCATGGTTACTTAGGCTAAACTCATAACTTGGTCCCGACCAGGTAATGTCCAAACTTTATCTTAGAATTGATTGTGTGAGCGCCGCTGTTTCATTATGTGACTCATTCAGAGATGGGGTCATCATTTATGACAGGAGTGGCTACTTTGAGATCACACTACTGATAGCAGTTCTTGATTATGTTCTCTATACGAGATAAGATTTTCAGGCAAGAGTATTCTACATTTGCTCACATCTTGAGCCAATCACAAATCACGAATTAAGCCAATCAGGGATAAAATACATGTTGAAATAAAAATGTTAGCAGACGCATATGTCACAGCAGTCCTTGCGAGTACTCAGTCCGTTAGTCTTCCTTATATTACAATATTTGCTGGAGGAATAAGCACTTTGAGGCTCAAGTTGTAGTTTAAAATCAACTACAACAAAACACCTTTTATTCTACCAATAAGGAAAAACTTGTCACAAAGAAAAAGTGGCTTCAAAACATGTCAACACTGCCACCTAGTGGCCACCACAAAATACAGCAATCTATTGCTGTATAATATCAAAAATATATATTTTAAGATGAAAAACAGACAGATGCCGCTCCAATTAATTTATTTTTCAAATGGCTAAGTGGTAATATGTCAAAGCTGCGCAATACTCCATCCATCCATTTTCTTCCGCTTATCCGAGGTCGGGTCGCGGGGGCAGCAGCCTAAGCAGGGAAGCCCAGAGGTCCCTCTCCCCGGCCACTTCGTCTAGCTCTTCCCAGCGGATGCCGAGGCATTCCCAGGCCAGCTGAGAGACATAGTCTCTCCAACGTGTCCTGGGTCTTCCCTGAGGCCTCCTACCGGTTGGACGTGCCCTGATCACCTCCCCAGGAAGGCATCCTAACCAGATGCCCGAGCCATCTCATCTGACTCCTCTCAATGCGGAGGAGCAGCGGTTCTACTTCGAGTCTCTCCCGGATGACAGTGCTTCTCACCCTATCTCTAAGGGAGAGTCCAGCCACCCTGCGGAGAAAACTCATTTCGGCCGCTTGTACCCGCGATCTTGTCCTTTCGGTCACTACCCAAAGATCATGACCATAGGTGAGGGTAGGAACATAGATCGACCGGTAAATTGGGAGCTTTGCTTTTTGGCTCAGCTCTCTTTTCACCACGACAGAGGGGTGCAGAGTCCCCTTCGCTGCAGACACCGCACCAATCCGCCTGTCCATCTTGCGTTCCATCCTTCCATCACTCGTGAACAAGACCCCGAGGTACTTAAACTCCTCCACTTGAGGCAGGACCTCATCCCCGACCCGGAGATGACCCTCCACCCTTTACCAGGCGAGAACCATGGACTCGGACTTGGAGGTGCTGATTCTCATTCCAGTCGCTTCACACTCAGCTGCGAACCGATACAGTGAAAGTTGAAGGTCACTGCTCGATCAAGCCAACAGGACCACATAATCTGCAAAAAGCAGAGATCGAATCCTGCGGCCACCAAACTGGAACCCCTCAACGCCCTGGCTGCGCCTAGAAATTCTGTCCATGAAAGTAGTGAACAGAATCGGTGACAAAGGGCAGTCCTGGCGGAGTCCAACCCCCACTGGAAACGGGTCCGACTTATTGTCGGCAATGCGAACCAAACTCTGACACCAGTCATACAGGGAACGAACCGCCTGGATTAGGTTGTCCAATACCCCATATTCCCAAAGCACTCCCCACAGTATTCCCCGAGGAACACGGTCGAATGCCTTCTCCAAGTCCACAAAATACATGTAGACTGGTTGGGCAAACTCCCATGCACCCTCGAGGACCCTGCCGAGAGTGTAGAGCTGGTCCACAGTTCCACGACCAGGACGAAAACCACACTGCTCCTCCTGNTCTGACACCAGTCATACAGGGAACGAACCGCCTGGATTAGGTTGTCCAATACCCCATATTCCCAAAGCACTCCCCACAGTATTCCCCGAGGAACACGGTCGAATGCCTTCTCCAAGTCCACAAAATACATGTAGACTGGTTGGGCAAACTCCCATGCACCCTCGAGGACCCTGCCGAGAGTGTAGAGCTGGTCCACAGTTCCACGACCAGGACGAAAACCACACTGCTCCTCCTGCATCGACAATGGAGGCACGAAACATCGCCCACTCGGATTCAATGTCCGCTGCCTCCCTCGGAACATGGTCAAAGCTCTCCCGCAGGTGGAAGTTGTAACTCCTTCTGACAGGGGACTCTGCCAGGCGTTCCCAGCAGACCCTCACAATGCATTTGGGTTTGCCAGGTCTGACCGGCATCCTCCCCCACCATCGGAACCAACTCACCACCAGGTGGTGATCAGTTGACAGCTCCGCCCCTCTTCTCACCCGAGTGTCCAAAACATTTGGCCGCAAGTCCGACGACACAACCACAAAGTCAATCATCGAACTGCGGCCTAGGGTGTCTTGGTGCCAAGTGCACATGTGGACACCCTTATGCTTGAACATGGTGTTCGTTATAGACAATCCGTGACAAGCACAGAAGTCCAATAACAAGACACCGCTCGGGTTAAGATCAGGGGGGGCGTTCCTCCCAATCACACCTCTCCAAGTCTCACTGTCGTTGCCAACATGAGCGTTGAAGTCACCTAGCAGAACAAGGCAATCCCCAGAGGGAGCACTCTCTAGTTCTTCCTCTAAGGACTCCTAAAAGGGCGGGTATTCTGAACTGCTGTTTGGCGCATAAGCGCAAACAACAGTCAGGACCCGTCCTCCCAACCAAAGGCATAGGGAAACTACCCTCTCGTTTACTGGGTTAAACTCCAACGTGCAGGTTGGAGCCGGGGGGCAAGAAGAATTGCCACCCCTGCTCGTCGCCTCTAATTGCTGGCAACACCAGAGTGGAATGAAGTCCAGCCCCTCTCAAGAGAACTGGTTCCAGAGCCCTTGCCGTGCGTTGAGGTGAGAATTTCTCCACCTCACGCACAAGCTCAGGCTCCTTCCCCGCCAGAGAGGTGACATTCCACGTACCGACAACTAGCTTCTGTAGCCAAGGATCGGACCGCCAAGGCCTTTGCCTCCGGCCGCCACCCAGCTCTCTTTGCACCCGACCCCTTTGGCCTCTCCCACGAGTGGTGAGCTTATGGGAGGGGGGACCCCTGTTACCTTTTCGGGCTGTGCCCGACCGGACCCCATGGGTGCAGGCCCGGCCACCAGACGCTCGCCATCGTGCTCCGCCTCCGGGCCTGGCTCCAGAGGGGGGCCCTGGTGACCCGCGTCTGGGCGAGGGAAAACGAAGTCCAATTGTATCATTCATCAATAGGGTCTTTTGAGCCACTCTTTGTCTGGTCCCTCCCCTAGGACCTGTTTGTCGTGGGTGACACTACCAGGGGCATGACAGCCCCCGACAACTTAGCTCCTAGGATCATTGGGACACCACGGCGATAAGGTGGTGACTCAGGGAGGAGTCACTCAGGCTGCGCAATACTGAGCGCTGATAAATGAAAAGACTAGTAGGGTATAGTTTAATAACCAGTGTTAATGTGAGTGTTTACATGCTCAGCATTATTCTGTCAG
Organism: Oostethus manadensis; assembly: GCA_024372805.1. Classification (NCBI taxonomy): domain Eukaryota; kingdom Metazoa; phylum Chordata; class Actinopteri; order Syngnathiformes; family Syngnathidae; genus Oostethus; species Oostethus manadensis. Next base: position 3,103,179 of record QODF01000023.1, on the reverse strand, counting down.
CACTCCTCCCTTGCTCTGTTGGCGGCGGCATGGTTGCTTTTGCCAGTAACAATCTTTTGGGAACTCCTCATCACACGCCATATTATTTGCCCATTATCATGTGTAAAATACATTGGCTGGAATTGCTTTGCTTTTGAGTAGAATTAGAATAATATGACATCAAACTCCCCCTTTTATATGAACGCACACTGAGCACATACCAAGAACTGGACCTGACAAAGTACGTTAATAACCACGGTTGCAGTACTGTTTAATTCTGTTTGGAGAATTTAGGTTTTATTGAGCTGCATCTTGAGCACAAAGCCTGGATTGGTTGAGCCACTTCCGAAGAATAAGTCTGTTGTGTTTGACAGGATTTATATCCTGAGGAACAAGCCTTGGCCGCAAGTAATGACTACAACTTTGATCATCCGGGAGCTTTTGACTTTGAGCTGCTGGTTGCTACTCTGCGGAAGCTGAAGCAGGGAAAGAGTGTGAAGATCCCGGTGTACGACTTCACCACACACAGACGACAGAAAGACTGGGTCAGTGTGTTGTTCTTAAAGGAAAACTGCACTTTTTTGGAACATTGCGCATCATTCCCTGTCCTCATATGAAACATGACCACACATTTTTCTCTTTCTTGCACATTACAAAAACTAAAAAATAGCGGCCCAAACCGGCTAGGATGTATAACAAAGGACGTAACGGACACACATATTCCCACTATAAAGCCAGAAAAACCCTCCAAAAAATGGCAACAATGTTCTTCCATAGTGATGCAGCCGTGGTGTGAGGTACTGTTCAAAACAATGCGATAGGACACCGATCTGTACTGACTAGGAAACAAGACTACGAATAAACAACTAAAACTAAGGATAGACAACCAAATTATTTGTAAAGTATTAGCCCACATGTTTTGTCTATACACGGCTAGATGGAGGTTTACTGTCCATTTCATAGTAGCAGATCCATACACATGTTCATGGTTGCAGTGAGTGGGTTGGACTGGACATGCAGACAGTGTTGATTTCTCCACTTTTGAAGAAATTAACTGGTGTCTAATTCAGTTTTCCCTTTCCTTTTCTTTTTATACATTGCCACCAAAAGAATCTGCCTCACTCTTTGGAGAAACAATGTGGGTTAAAGTTAAAAAGTTCACGAAAAAGAACCAAAAATAACGTTCTTTCTCAGCAAGACCTTCTTTTAGCCGACCGTTCTCGAAATTTAGTAAAGGCATAAAAATCCAATCAGGGATAACTTTAAAAACACCAACCTCATGATATCACACTTCCACATTGTGCAAAACAAGTGTACGACATTTTGAATATTAACACAACTCAGAAAAGTTGGAAATGTAGAACAGGGCCCAATTAAGGAGGATGCAGTTTATGGCATGTAGTGACGTATTTCCATTACCCATCAATCCTTTATTTATTGAACATTGGTGCATCTTATACAATGGGAAATATGGTATCAAGAATGTATAACTACATTTGTTAATTGTTGGATTACTATACTGTATCTTACAGCTAATAAAAAAAAATTCACTCTCATAAAATGTGAAAACTTGCGCTCTAATTTGTAAATAAACTGCAAAAACTTACTGAGCTTTTAACTGGTCTCTTAGTCTGATTTGAAGCCCTGAAATAACAAAAAACTATTGATTCTAATAATAATGTTAATTATTTAGGACGTACTTGTATTTTATGGATGATTATGAGGTATATTTCTCCACAATTTCCCCTCTGAAGACTAATTTTGTTTCTTCTCTGCAGAAGAACGTGTATGGCGCAAGTGTCATCATATTTGAAGGAATCATGGCTTTTGCAGATAAAGATCTTCTTCAGGTAAACTGACATGTTTAGAAGAAGGTCTATCTCCCGGTTTAGCAGTTTGATGCTTGAGGTGAATATTAATGAGATATTCATTAGTGTTTGACATTCCTAACTGCAGCTCCTGGACATGAAAATCTTTGTGGACACAGACTCGGACATCCGGCTGGTCCGCCGCCTCCGTAGGGATATCACAGAGCGCATGCGGGATATTGAAGGTGTCATCAAGCAATACAACAAGTTTGTAAAGCCAGCCTTTGAGCAGTACATTGAGCCAACCATGAGACTGGCCGATATTGTAGTGCCAAGAGGCGAGACTTCTTTTTTTTAAACCTTTCATACTAAACTACAAAGAATGCACTGGTAAGACGTTTGATTGCTTGTGTTTCACTTCAAGGTGGGGGCAATATGGTGGCCATTGATCTGATAGTCCAGCATGTGCACAGTCAGCTGGAGGAGGTGAGCTGGACAAAACATTATGGGAAGATGAGTCAGTGGCGCTTCCATGTGGTTGAATGCTGCAATTACAGAACTAAGAAGACGTTTTCCTCCTTTCAATATTGATAAAATCTAAAAAAAAATGTTACCATAACAGCTTAGTTCCACTTGTAATTATGCAAAAGCACGTTACTGCCTTGGGTGATATGTTACTTTATTGCCCTGCTGTAGCATTAATGACAGGTGACACATTCTTTGAGCTACTTTTTTTTTTCTCATGTTCTATATCATCTGCTACTTTCTCTTTATGCAGCGTGAGCTCAGTGTCAGGTACGCTAATGTGCATTTTGCCTTTACCTACTATTTGTGCGTATAGCTACATCTGAGCTACCTCTGTGTCCTCTCTGTGGCCAATTGACACACCTTTTTTTGGACCAGGGCGCTCCTGGCGTCTGCTCAGCAGACACAGCCACTTCCACAGATGCTTAGTGTGTTGGAGAGCACGCCACAAGTCAGAGGCCTCCACACTATCATCAGGTCGCGCCGCCTATGTCTGCATTTACTTGTGTTTTTGTGACAGTGACAGAAGCACAATTGATGTATCTCCTCTGCAGGAATAAAGAAACCAGCAGAGATGAGTTCATCTTCTACTCAAAGAGATTAATGCGCCTTCTTATAGAACATGCACTCACCTTTTTACCATCACAGGTGTGTAATATGTGAGTGTGTGAGTGCGTGTGTGTGTGAGTGTGTGTGTGTGTGTGTGTGTTTGTGCATCCGTGTGTGTGCGGGTGTACACTGTATTTGCCCCTGCATGATTTCTTACTTTTTCTCATGTTTGTCACACTTGAATGTTTAAGATAATCAAACAGACTTAAATTGTATACAAAGATAACCCAAGTAAACTCAAAATGCAGTTGTTAATTTATGATTTTATTTAAAGAAAACAAACTATCATTACTCCTTGCCTGAGCCACCACCTTATCGTGGTGGAGGAGTTTGCGTGTCCCAATGATCCTAGGAGCTAAGTTGTCGGGGGTTGTCATGCCCCTGGTAGGGTCACCCATGACAAACAGGTCCTAGGGGAGGGACCAGACAAAGAGTGGCATGATAGACCCCAATGATCCACAATAACAATGGACTTCCTTTTCCCTCGCCCGGACGTGGGTCACCAGGGTCCCCCTTTGAAGCCAGGGTTGGAGGTGGGGCACGATGGCGAGGGTCTGGTGGCCGGGCCTGCATCCATGGGGCCCGGTCGGGCACAGCCCGAAAAGGTAACGTGGGTCCCCCCTCCCATGAGCTCACCACTCGTAGGAGGGGCCAAAGAAGTTGGGTGCTAAGTGAGATGGGTGGCGGCCGGAGGCGGTCCGATCCTCGGCTACAGAAGCTAGTTGTCGGTACGTGGAATGTCACCTTTTTGGCGGGGAAGGAGCCTAAGCTGGTGCGTGAGGTGAAGAAATTCCGGCTAGATATAGTCGGACTCACCTCAACGCACAGCAAGGGCTCTGGAACCGGTCCTCTCGAAAGGGGCTGGACTTCATTCCACTCTGTGTTGCCGGCAATGAGGGTGACGGGCAGGGGTGGCAATTCTTGTTGCCCCTTGACTCCAAACCTGCACGTTGGAGTTTAACCCAGTAAGCGAGAGGGTGGTTTACCTATGCCTTCAGGTGGGGGGACGGGTCCTGACTGTTGTTTGTGCTTATGCACCAAATAGCAGTTCAGAATACCCACCCTTTTTGGAGTCCTTAGAGGAAGTACTAGGGGGATTCACTTGTTCTGCTGGATGACTTCAATGCTCATGTTGGCTGCGACAGTGAGGTCCGGAGAGGTATGATTGGGAGGAACGGCCCCCCTGATCTTAACCCGAGCGGTGATTTGTTATTGGACATCTGTGCTCGTCACGGATTGTCTATAACGAACACCATGTTCAAGCATAAGGGTGTCCACATGTGCACTTGGCACCAGGACACCCTGGGCCGCAGTTCAATGATTGACTTTGTGGTTGTGTCGTCGGACTTGTGCCAAATGTTTTGGACACTCGGGTGAAGAGAGGGGCGGAGCTGTCAACCAATCACCACCTGGTGGTTAGTTGGTTCCGATGGTGGGGGAGGATCCCAGTCAGAACTGGCAGACCCAAACGCATTCTGAGGGTCTGCTGGGAACGTCTGGCAGAGTCCCCTGTCAGAAGGAGTTTCAACTCCCACCTACAGGAGAGCTTTGACCAAGTTCCAAAGGAGACAGCGGACATTGAGTCTGACATTGAGCCTTCATTGTCGATGCGGCTGATCGGAGCAGCAGCCGTAAGGTGGTCGGTGCCTGTCGTGGTGGTAATTCCAGAACCCGTTGGTGGATACCAGCGGTGAGGCATGCTGTCAAGCTGAAGAAAGAGTCCTATCAGGCTGTTTTGGCCCATGGGACTCTGGAGGCAGCTGACAGGTACCGGGAGGCCAAACGGTCTGCGGCTCTGGCAGTCACTGAGGCAAAAACTCGAACATGGGAGGAGTTCGGAGAGGCCATGGAAAACGACTTCCGGATGGCTGCAAAGAGATTCTGGTCCACCATCCGCAGTCTCAGGAGGGGGAAGCAGTGCACAGTCAACACCGTGTATGGTGGGGACGGTGTGCTGCTGACCTCGACTCGAAATGTTGTGGACCGGTGGGGGAAATACTTTGAAGACCTCCTCAATTCCACTGACACGTCTTCCAACATGGAAGCAGTGCCCGGGGACTCTGAGGCGGGTTCCCCTATCTCTGGGGCTGAGGTTACCAAGGTGGTCAAAAAGCTCCTTGGTGGCAAGGCCCCATGGGTAGATAAGATCCGCCCAGAGTTCCTTAAGGCCCTGGATGCTGTGGGCGTGTCTTGGTTGACACGACTCTGCAGCATCGCGTGGACATCGGGGTCGGTGCCCAAAATAATGGAATCTTGGATTCAGGAGGAGCAGTGTGGTTTTCGTCCTGGTCGTGGAACTGTGGACCAGCTCTATACTCTCGGCAGGGTCCTTGAGGGTGTATGGGAGTTTGCCCAACCAGTCTACATGTGTTTTGTGGACTTGGAGAAGGCATTTGACTGTGTTCCTCTGGTAATACTGTGGGGAGTGCTTCGGGAATTTGGGGTATCGGACCACCTAATCCAGGCGGTTTGTTCGCTGTATGACTGGTGTCAGAGTTTGGTTCGCATTGCTGACAATAGGTCGGACCCGTTTGCAGTGAGAGTTGGACTCCGGCAGAGCTGCACTTTGTCACCGATTCTGTTCATTTCTTTCATGGACAGAATTTCTAAGTGCAGCCAGGCCGTTGAGGGGTTTCAGTTTGGTGGCCACAGGATTCGGTCTCTACTTTCCAGATGATGTCGTCCTGCTTGCTTCATCGAGCAGTGACCTTCAACTTCTCAAAAGATGAGAATCAGCACCTCCAAATCTGAGTCCATGGTTCTCGCCCAGAAAAGCGTGGAGTGCCATCTCCGGCTCAGGGATGAGGTCCTGCCTCAAGTGGAGGAGTTTAAATACCTCGGGGTCTTGTTCACGAGTGAGGGAAGGATGGAGATGGACAGGCGGATTGGTGCGGCGTCTGCAGTGATGCGGACTCTGCACCAGTCTGTTGTGGTGAAGAGAGAGCTGAGGGAGGTGTTCAGGGCACCTCCAACCGGTAGCTGGCCTCAGGGAAGACCCAGGACACGCTGGAGAGACTATGTCTTTCAGCTGGCCTGGGAACGCCTCGGTATCCGCCGGGAAGAGCTGGACGAAGTGGCGAGGAGAGGGACATCTGGGTTTCTTCTCTCGGATAAGTGGAAGAAAATGGTTGGATGGATGGATGGAAACTATCATAACATAGATGACCCCATGTCAAATGTAATGCCCCCAAACCTAATAGCTGATTGCGCAGCCCTTAGCAATAAAAGCTGCAATCAAGCGTTGATGATAACAGGTAGACCTGCCACGATAATCAATAAATCAGTTAATCGCACAGAATCCACATTGCTTGAGGTCCAGTGTCAAATTTCCACAGTCAGTGATGGCTTGCGGTGCCGTGGCATCTAAACTACATCAAAATTACCAGTACTTGAGGATCATGGTATGCCTGTCCTTAATTGGCCAGCAAACCAACCAAACCTCAACCCATAGAAAATCTATGGGGTATTGTCAAGACAAAAATACGATTCGCCAGGCTACTATCAGAGCAACCTGGGCTCTCGACACTAATTCAAAGTCAGAAATATTGTGATTGATTATGATTTTGATGTGTGGTGGAGGATTTGGCAGCAGGGGACATACAAAAATAGCTATTAATAATTAACAAATGAATATTAGTAGTTCATTAACTAAAATAAATATTAATTGTAGGTGTAGTAGTGAAAATGCTTTTATATTTACGTAAACACAATCTAAAATGCATCACATGAATGACAAGTTTTTGTTGTGTGTCAGCCATGTAAGGTTCAGACCCCACAGGGGCACGAGTATGAAGGCCACCGGTATGGAGGTAAAGGGGTGAGTATTTTTTGCTCTCCATTCAAGTGTGTCCCCAGGCTTTCTGTCATCAGACTGATCTGCTGACTCGTGTCCACAGATTACCGGAGTGTCCATCCTGCGGGCAGGAGAGACCATGGAGCCTGCTTTGAGGGCCGTGTGCAAGGACGTGCGTATTGGCAAGATCCTCATCCAGACCAACCTGGACTCAGGAGAACCCGAGGTAACACTCATTCATTTAGAACCAAGTGTGCTAATTGAGAAATACGCCACTGAAGAACCCCATTAAACAAAAGACAAAAGAGGTTCGATTGCTCTCCAGATGATGGGTGTCTCCTTGGTAACTACACCTCCTGCTTTTGTAACCATGGTAACCCGTCTCTTTCCCTCCGGGCCTCCCCAGCTACATTACCTACGTCTGCCCAAAGACATCAGTGAAGATCATGTCATCTTAATGGACAGCACTGTGTCGACTGGTGCAGCGGCCATGATGGCAGTGCGAGTACTTCTGGTGGGTTTCATTTGGAATTATTAGACCTCATGATCACCTACCAACAGGTTTTTTAACAACAATATTCAACAACCAACCACAATATTAGGATCACTTGCAGGTGAAAATGATGCTCATATTTGATTGACACAGCCAGAGAACCATGTTTATTGCTGTGGTTGGAGTTTGCATTGCACAATATTGAGATCATTATGTATCATTATTGTGACATGCACCTCCAAACAAAATCTAAGAGCTCTGGTGATGCTGACCAGTGGTCAGCCTACAGTACATTATTTGCTAGGTGTATATGAGTGGTTCAGAGCGCGGACAATCCATCTCTGGGACCACCTTCTTGTCTGATTTCAAATCTATTGACTGTTGTCATGTATCAAATATTTCCAGCTGCAGGAACACTTCCCTACTCTCTTTAATTACCATTGTTCACTCAGGACTGGAAGCTAGAGCTGTGGTGGTTTAAGAGCTACTTCAAGAGAATGGATGTCCAAAGTGCGGCTTAGGGGCCATTTGAGGCCTATGGCTCAGTTTTCTTTGCCCGTGGAACATTGTAGGAATCAAATAAACCATGAAAAAAAACCCAGCAAAACTAGGAAAAACACAGCAAAGCACATATAATATTTTTAAATTGGTATGATCTTTATTAGCCTTTTTCATTCATTCATTTATTTTCTATGCCGCTTATCCTCATTAGGGTCGCGGGTTATTAGCCTTTTTTTACAAACAAAAACAATGTAAGAATTACAGGGGTGTGGCAGTATTCGTAACATCTCTTCAAGGTCGTCAGGTCTGATGTTGGGCTGTGATGTGTGCGCGAATGAGCAGGACCACGAAGTGCAAGAGGAGAAAATTCTGCTGGTGTCGCTGCTGATGGCGGAGCTCGGCGTACACTCTGTGGCCTATGCCTTCCCAAAAGTTAAAATCATCACCACAGCTGTGGACAAGGGCCTTGACGACTGTTTACATGTCATCCCGGGTATCGGTAAGGCATCACTCACACTTTCCTGTTAAGTTGAATGAAATATTGAATTGTTATAAATTAGCAAAGAAAGATATTATGTAGCTGTGTGCTTTTAGGAGACTTTGGAGACCGCTACTTTGGGACGGATGGTTCAGACAGATGGAGTGATGAGGAACAGCCATCATACTGATGCGCGAAACACACAATTACTTGAAAACTTGTGTTACGGTGTGTTCTCATCTAACACTTCTGTACTTTTTTAGCGGGTGAGTTTTGGTCCATTTATAGGCACTTTGTTGAATTAACAACTGAAGAATATTTTTACTGTCATATATTTACTTCGAGAAAGCGATGGCATTACTATTACTATTACTATTACTATAGCAATGTTATGTTTGAAAATATTTTATTCAGGATTTCAGTTTCAGTTCAGCTTAATAATTAAAGGGTTATTGCACAATCATGTGCAATTTTGGTTGCAAAGTTATAAATAAGGGAATACAAAAAGACCCCAAAACAAAGAACAAAGAAAAACAAAGTCCACCGGGTTTATAGAAAGTCATGTTAACAACACAAAATGGGGGCAAATTATATTGTAACATTAAGCAAGCTAATATTACTTGCAGCATTTACTATTGTGAGCGTGAGATAAAGTCGTATACTGTCCCTGACAAAAGTCTTGTTGCTTATCCAGGTAGTAGGAACAATGGATAATAACTTCACTTTCATGTGCTCATTTGAAATCAGAAAAGACAAAATCCCCATGCCTATTATAAGACGATACAGTCTTGTATCATTTAATTAGGACAGAAAAGACCAACCGAACTGGAAACAAAGTATTGTGACATTCAAAAAGAATGTACTGTACAAATTATATTTTGTTATCAAAACACCGACATGCTACAGTAACTCAACATAAAGACACAGTGCCCTAGTAAAAAGTGTCAAGAAATGTAAAAATGTGGTGTATGACTCTTTTTGAGCGTGGAGGGTTCCATCCATATGTCACAGCCATGACTCAAATAGCTTATTGATGAAATCACCTGGAATGGCAAATGGCAGTCAGTATTTCACAACTCCCAGACTTTATCACGATTATTTGGTTTCACCTTCCAAGCCTCCTTCATCTAAATTAGGAGTCAGCAACCTTTAGCAAAAGATGAGCCATTTGGGACGACTTCCACTAAATTAGAACCCACTTTGAGCCACACAACTTGTATGACCACTAAATTGAAGGTAATGCTAAATATTTAGCAGGGGTGTCCAAACGTTTTCAACATTTTTTCTCATAACATTACGTGTTTCCTTTCAGCTTATCCCTGCTTATCCCTTAAGGGGTCGCATGATTGGGAAGGGAAAGGCCAGCAAACATTTCTTGATACTTCAGACTGTTGATATTGCCATCCACTCTGCATCTCGCTCACACACACACATCCTGGATGTAACCCCAACCCATGAGTTCATGCGGCTTACAACAGGTCTTTTGCAATATTTGCGGCTATTGGGATGCAGATTAATGTTTGATTCATCAGAAAAATCAACCTTTTGCTATGCACTTTTCCACTATCCCATTCTTTCTGCAAGATGTCAGCCTTGTTGGCAAATGAAATACAATGTTTTAGCGGTCTCTAAATTATTACTGTCCATACCTTCCAAATCAGAGAGAGCAAACTCTTCAGCAGGATGGCATCATACTTAAGCCTCCACATCAAAGTTCCTGAAAGTGAAGAAGGTCAAGACGGATTGGCCAGCCAATTCACCAGACACTAGCATTATTAGCATGGTTGCGGTTACATGAAAGAGGCCTGGAAGATGAAACCAAAGAATCTTGATGAAGTCTGGGAGTTGCGCAAGACTGCTTTTGTTGCCATTCCACATGATTTCATCAGTAAACTATTGGTTATTAGAGTCATTGTTGACACGTGTGGATAAAGTTAATGGGAGTCACGATGGTAATTATTTTTACCAACGCACCCTGACTTTATTTGTGGTATGTTTGTGTTTTCAAAGTAAAATATTATTTCTGCCATACATAAATTTTGAATGTGACAGACATTTGTATAAGTACCCTACAATCTGGCCTTAATGAGCTAATTAAATGGTAAAACCTATTGAATGACACAAGACTTTATTTTGCTATAATCTAGAGGCTGTTGTTTTAATTGAACAATTTCTGATTCCAAATGAGCAATTAAAAGTGAAGTTATCATTATCTATTTTTCCTACAACTTTGATAAGCGACAAGACTTTTGTCAAGGACGGTATTCTGCAAATGTCTCATGTCATTCTGAGTTCTTGGAGCACATTGAAAACTTTCAACACACTTAATTAAATATAGGTGTGCATGTCAATAAATTAGAATATAAAATTCAAAACTAAATTGATTTTATGAGGTTAATTAAGATTAAAAGAGACCAATTAAAGGCTCAGGAAGTTTTTGCATTTAGTTTACTGATTGGAGTGTGCACCGCTAGTTGACTATATATTAAACTTTATGCCAATTTTTTACATTTTATGAGCTACTGCATTTGTGCTTTTTATTAGCTTTAAACTTTACCCATCAAAATTATGAAGGCATTTTTCATGTTAATACACAGCCTGGCCAAAAACAAAAGTGGCCACCTGGATTTAACTAAGCAAATAGGTACGAGGTTGCTGCAGTTGGTCAGGTCTAGGTTCAGCAACACTATGTGCTCAAAGAATGAGGTCAGCTGACTACCTGAATATACAGAATGAGCAGGTTATTCCATCAATGGACTTTTTTCTTCCCTGATGGCACGGACATATTCCAAGATAACAATGCCAGGATTCATTGGGCTCAAATTGTGAAAGAGTGGTTCAGGGAGCATGAGACATCATTTTCACACATGGACCATCATCAATGCAAGATCTTGGTGAAAAATGAATGCAACACTGGATGGCAATAAATCTTGTGACATTGCAGAATCTTGTCGAAACAATGCCACAGCGAATGTGTGCCATAATCAAAGCTAAAGGCGCTCCAACAAAATATTGTGCATGAGTGTATGACCTTTTTTTTGGTCGTGCCTTTTTTTTTTGGCCGGGCAGTGTATATCTTCTTCTTCATTATCATCATCATCATTTTCTTCTCTTTGTTCTTCTTCTTCTTTTTATTACAAATGAGGGAAATTCTTGAGCTAGTTCTCTGTGTGTAGTTAATCTATACAGTACAATATGAGCTTCACTTTTTGAAATAAATTACCGAAATAAATAAACTTTTCAAAGATATTCTAATCAATTGGGATGCACCTATGTGTAAAATAATTTAGTATGTTATTGTAACACAGAGTATGAATGTGAGTGTGAGTGGTTGTCTGTCTGCCCTGCGACTGACTGGGGACCAGTCCAGGGTGTACCCCGCCTCTCGCCCAAAGCCACCTGGGATAGGCTCCAGCATACCCTCGACCCTAATGAGGATAAGCGGTATAGAAAACGGATGGATGGATGTTATCGTAACAAAGACAAATTTAAGAGATTGGTTATTTTATGTTCATGTTATGATTTGAAACAAAGGATGTTAAACGTCTCCACGTGCGTGCGTGGGTTTTCTCCAGGTACTCCGGTTTCCTCCCACATTCCAAAAACATGCATGTTAGGTTAATTGGTGACTCTAAATTGTCCATAGGTATGAATGTGAGTGTGACTGATTGTTTGTCTATATGTGCCCTGCGATTGACTGGCGACCAGTCCAGGGTGTACCCCGCCTCTCGCCCAAAGTCTGCTGGGATAGGCTCCAGCATCCCCGTGACCCTAATGAGGATAAGCGGCATAGAAAATGGATGGATGGATGGATGTTAAACGTCATGTACATGTATGCACATTTATTATGTACATAAGGAACAACGGTGACAGCAGGATCACTGGGAATTTCAGGATATGCTAAAGTTCTCTTGTCACTGCCACGCTGACACATTATGTGAATTTCTTAGCCAACTTTGGGGTTCATGTCTTCATGTATCCAAATGTCATCAATTTGATCACATTTACCTAAATCTGTTTTGTCAAAGTCCAAATGCTGTATAATGAGGGTTGGAAGTCATGCAGTTATCGAGATGCAAGATGTTATATTTTCTCAGCGTATGAAGTCATTTGATGGTAACCTCCGACCCGCTGCTCTGACGCTCAGGCAGTCGTCATACACGGAAAGGCCTGCAGGGGTCAGTGTAATCACATTTAGCTTGTACTCAAAGGGGAAGGGAATTGGCTCGCTCATCTCACGTTTACACGCCTTGGTGTTTTACGACATAAATGGCAGTTTTCGAACGTGAGCAAAGTGTCATGTGCGGCTGTGCAAAACGCCGTGACGCGTGTGAACATAAGCCCCCACGACACGCATACAGGTGGTGATAACGATCTGGCGCATCCCTGTGCACGTTCGCGTGACGCCATGCCCTTGTACTATGAGTATAATGAAGGTGGC
>QODF01000023.1:3078827-3090459 GCA_024372805.1 Oostethus manadensis | reverse complement strand
CCCCCCCCCCCCGCTCCGTGACACTGCGATCACGGATGTCACAGGACGCGCGCTGCATCCTCAAGACAGCGCAAGACTCGCTCGACCACATGACTCCTGCCTCAAGGTTAGCCTGTTACTATGGAGACAAGCCCGCCAATGAAAAATCGGTAGAGAGTTGCGATGTCGACTGCAAGCTTTTTGTTTTAAGGGGTGACCTATTTTCACCCCCACCTCGTAGATAAAAACATGAGGAGGCCGCATACGACATGACTTCACACTACCAAAGGTGGTGACAAACGTCATTAAAAGGTATATATTTGCTGGTGATTTTTACCAATGAAACGATGAAGAAGCTTTTCTCATCCAAACTCCACATTAGACTCCCGTGCTGCATCTTTTCGCTCCTCCACTCCCTTAAACAAATAAGCGAGACTATGAGATAAAACCTTTTTTTTTTAAATTGCCACTTTATTACAAAAGTATAAACTTGACTGACATTTCATGAATAGTAATCTTGTTATAAAACATTACAATCTTTTGCACTTAGCACTTAATGACACGCTGTTGGAGTACAAGACCCTGTAGTCTGAAGAGCAAACACAAAACATGATCTGCCACACTAAAGTGGGCCGAGCTTTCCAGGAACACGCCGAAGTTTCATGGCTTGGAAAAAAAACAGAACACACCGGAATTTACATTGCAGCTGTTTGTGTCACAAGATAAGTCATTCCAAAACACCATTAAACATCATAGAAAAAGATAGATTTCTTGACACTGATGATATATTTATTATTCTTTCTCTTTTGTAATGTACATACACATTGCATCAACATACAGTATAATCACACGCTTTGCTGGGGGGTATTTGGTCAAATGAAATCATAGTCCAGGAAGTCATTGCATGTGTACTGTCCTGCTCGGCTCATCCTTTTCTTATTTCTGCAACATTTCGACACCGATAACAGAGAAGAGCGAGTGTTTTGTTGATGGTGTAATGATGAGACATGACTTGTACACAGCAGCACTAGTGTAGCTCTCTATGCCGCAACTATGTTGAAACCTAAACAGTTGACCACAAGGCAGGAAGTTGGTGTGATTGAGGGGGAGTCCGGTGCATTGTCTCCGCCATAAAAGACGTTACCAGTTCCGTATTGTGTTGCAGGCGCAAAAGGATAAGAAATGAATGAATGATGAGTCCCAACTCTAAACCGGCCTTGTGTTCTACACAGAAAAAAAGCAACGCACCCAACACCCAACAACAATAAAGAAGAAACAAAACAAAACATTAATATAGCTACAACTTGACAGTGTTTGATTTTTCTGTGATTTTTCTCTTTTTCTTCCACTTTTTTTCAGCATGCAACTTGTAGCAGGCAAAGTGCAGGACAGGCTCAACAAAGTAAAACAGCTCATTTACAGACAGCAGCGGAGACAGTATTCAGTCCATGTCGGATGGGACACAATAATAAGAATCGGGTCCGGTTTTTAGAGATGAAAATGCTCGGTGATGGTGTTTCGGAGGAATGCAAAAATTGTGAACATTTGTTTTCCTTGGAATACTCTCATAATTAATTCTCGTGGTCCCTGAGCTTTCAAATATTTGACTAGTAATTCATTCTTTAAATAATTTCAATTCCATCCTGAATCATATAATGACCAACTTCAGGGAGGCCCATTCACAAGTGCTACTGAATAGTTCTCATTGCTGTGCTTGTTTTCCACCCCATAAACTAATACCCGCTAGGCTTAAGCAAGAATTTCGGCTTCTTACTTTCTTGTGCTTTGCACATTTCTATGAATGAACTATAGTGCTACTGTTACCTACTGATTGCGCTGCAATGGTCTTGTGCTCATCAATTGCTTCACTACCTTTGGGTTTCTTAGAAGGTTTGTAGATTAGACTTAGTCAAAATAGAGAAACCTTAGTGCCTTTAGGCCCCTGGAGCCGGGAAAGGCGTGATGTTATGATGTAATGTAAACAGTATGCGTGGGGGAGCATGACGGGAGCTCAGCCGTCATTCCTTGTGGTGTTTGCTCCTTGTCGGAAAGGTCACAGTGCAGCCGCCGCCTCAGAGCCCTGTAACATACATCTCCATACCGTCATTGAAAGTGAAGATGGTGGTGGTGCTGGAGGTGGTGGAGCCCTGCTTTAGGTCCCCAATGCTCTCATACAGGCTCTCCCCAGGCAGCAGCAGGGCTTTGGCAGGCAGATGCTGTAATTTGGGGTTGTGCTGCGTGGGCGGCGGCGGAGGGGGCTGCTGCTGCTGCAGAGGCTGCTGGGCTTTCTTCCTCCTCGGCCGCAAAGTGGCACACGTGTTAGGGGGTCTCTCTCGCCTCCAGCCGCTTCCACCTTCCAAATTCTCGTATGCCGGATCACACTCCTCGACCCCGAATAACTCATAGCAGTGGTCGTCAAGGGACCCTCCAGTTGCTTTGCCCTCCTGAGGGGCCCAGGTCTGCGGTTTGACCACTACACTAAAGCCCCCATCTCGGTCCCGGTCACCACGACCCAAGGTCCTGAAACCAGGATTGGATGGGGGAGACCCGGGTACAGCTCTCTTCTTCTTCTCAGGTTTACACACTTTTGAGTACATCTCAGCCACCTGAAATGACATTCGAAGGTGATAGAATTTTTAAGAAACATCATTAGTAAATTAGAACAATAAAGCAGAAATATCACTAACACAATGATCTGGGTTTGTATTGTTGCTTGTAATGCCCGAGACTGACCTATATATTGTTGTATTGTGGAGCATTTAAATCAGTTAAAAAGCACTCAATATTTTTTGAGCAGTGAGATGAATACATCAAATGTCAAAATGTGAAAAGTTACTTTATGAATAGTCAGGTGTGTCCTCACTTACCACCGCAGCAGAAGGTTGGATACACTCCATCGTGTGTGCACCCAACGGGCCCAGGGCTTTATTGTGGAGCATGAGGACATCTTCATCCTCTGGAGGCTTCCAGATGTACTGCTCTCCATTGCCCATAAACATCACTTCCTGTCAGCAGAGCAACACATTACATTTGGGATGGAGCTGCAGGGTCACATCACACACAGCCACTGAGTTACAGTTCATGCATGTCGGTGTATTCTTCAGTATTGTGCTGGACTGATCAAATAGTTTAAATGTTAAGAGTACATTTTCAAATCACAGCTAAAGGGCTTATGTATCAAGCGTAGAAGTAGATTTTCAGTGAGTAGACTCTCTTGTAACATGAGGAACCATGTGCTTGGAGTCTGGATGACTCATTTTCAGCAGCTTGCATCATGCGCAGGAAAAGTGCGCCCGAGCAGCTCAGCCAGCAAACTGTACACATGTAATCTTGTCGACTGCGCGTGTGACCCAACTCAGGTTCCTGTGCATAGTTTGACCTCGGTGACTTCACACAAGGCAGTAAATGGTCCCCCACTGTGACTTCGAGAGGAAGCTCATTGTCCTCGTATTCTCATTCAAAGCATACACTGTACACTCACACTGCTGTCGTGTAGATGCTGTAGGGAAAAGGTGAGACAACGGAGAGCAAGAATACTCTACTAATCAGGGCTTACTGTACAGTAATCACTCACTGCATCAGTGCAAATCAATATTTACGCCACCCAGTAAGTTTACAAGCACACAATCAATTAGATTGCATGCGTTGTCTCAGTACAGTATACAGATGTGGTCTAAAGTTTATATACACTCATAATGGACACGAATGTCATCATTTCTTTAAAGATTTACTGGACCTGTTTTATCACGCTTAAATGTTTCAGATCATCAAACAAATTTAAATATTAGTCACTGACAACACAACTGAACACAATATGCAACTTTTTTACTATTAACAGAGAAAACAATATCCACACCTACATGTCCATGTGTGGAAAACATTATTACCCCTTTGTTAAAACATAAATGAGATTGAGATCCCCTTTGTTAAAACATAACTGAGATTAATTTAGAACAATCAGTCTAGAAAAGGTTTTAAAGCCGTTTGTAAAGCTTTGGGACTACAGTGAATCACAGTGAGGGCCATTGTCTACAAACTGCAAAAACAGGTGAATCTTCCCAGGAGTGGCTGGCCAACCAAAATTACCCCAAGAGCACAGCAATGACTCCTAAAAGGTCACAAAAGACACAACAACAACAGAAGAACTGCAGGCCAGTGTAGGAAAGTCAGTGTTCATGACTCCACCATAAGAGCGGCAAAAACAGCCTGCATGGCAGAGTTCCAAGACAAAAAACACTGCTGGACGAAAAGAACATTAAGTCTTATCTCAGTTTTACCAGAAAACATCTTGATGATCCCCCAAGGCCTTTGGGAAAATACTCTGTGATCTGACAAAAGTTGAACTTTTTGGAAGGTGTGTCCATTATCTGGTGTAAAAGTAACGCAACATTTCACAAAGGTGGTGGTGGTGGTAGTGGTAGTGTGATGGTCTGGTGCTGTTTTGGTGCTTTGTGACCTGGAAGACTTGCTGTGATAAATGGAACCATGAATTCTGCTGTCTGACCCAAATCCTATTGGGATGCTGTGGCGTGACCAAAAAAAGGTGGTTCATGCTGGCAAACCCTGCAATGTGGCTGAATTACAACAATTCTGCAAAGACGAGAGACTTGTTGCAAGTTTTTGCAAATGCTTGCTTTTGCTGTCGCTAAGGCTGCCCAACCAGTTATTCGGTATAGGGGGCGATTACTTTTACATTTTCACTTGAAAACTGCAGTGTGCTCAGTTGTCATAGACTAATATTTAAACGTGTTTCATAAGTTGAAACATTGAGGTGTGACAAAAAATAAGAAATCAGGATGGGAGGAAACACTTTTTCAAACCACTGTATACAATTAGGTTGAAAAATATACACACCTCCACTAATACTAAATACTAATACTTAAATGTGCTCACATTTGACAAGTTTCAGCTTGTTCAGCAAACTCCTGGTTTAACACTGGCTGGATATTTGACCACTCCTCTTGGCAGAAGTTCATTTTAATTGGTCAGTTTCCTGGCACAGACTTGGCTTGTAAGCATAGTACAAAAATGCTACAGCAGTGGTACCCAAACATTTTACAGTCCCGTACGCCTTCAGACATTTGACGTGAAGCCATGTGTCCCCCACTCCTGCACACTTCACCATTTTTTAACCATTAACAAATTCATCCATCCATCCATCAATTTTCTATACCGCTTATCCTAATTAGGGTTGCGGGTATGCTGGAGCCTATTCCAGCTGATTTTGGGCGGGAGGCGGGGTACCCCCTGGACTGGTCACTAACAAAATAATTTTTATCTTCATTTACTTGAAATATTTACCATAATATTAATTGTTTAATTGATTTTTAGTCAAACGTGAATTATGCATGGTCATATTTTGATAAAGATTAACATGAGCACTGATAAATAGATAAGTAATCATCCTATATATCTTTTATTTCAGTCTATTGTTGGACTCCTTTTGTTGGAATGGGTTGAATTTTAGCTTCGCTTTTTTGTCCACTCAAGAGTCTATGGTTTAAGTCTGCAAATGAATGTATTACCAAATTGAAGGGGGAAGTTTAGCAATCACAATAAAGCAATATGCAAAATACAAAATTACATACAACCAACGATAAAGCCTCATTTTCGGGGAATCCTCCCAGTGCTTTCAGTGCAGGGTTTGGGACACCAATATAAAGGAAATCCTCAATATTAAACACTCTTAATGCACATACAGTAATAATCATCACACTTCTTCATCATTATTTTATTCACGTATTCCTATCACAATTGGTGTACCCCTGGGGGTATGCGTACCCTACTTTGTGAACATAAGGTTTAAAATTAATTAATGTCATATCTTATACCTCATTAATAATGACAATAATAATGATAATAATAGTGAAATATAATAATAGTAATAATGATTTAATTTTTTTGAATATACCAAGGGCCACTAAAAACAAGCTGCTGTCAAAAAACGGCTCACGAGTTGTAACTTGGCTTACTATATATATATTTTTTTAAGGAAACAGACCAGTAACAGTAACATTTTGAAGAGTGTGAATTGTTAGTTTAGGTTTAGGGATGTAAATGGGCATTCCTTATTGCCTGAAGTGCAACATTAATAGTACAGCTTGTAGCCCCCTCGTCGATCTCTACTGAACAATAGATCAAAAGCACACTGTTTTTGTCTTATCCGATTTGTCTGTTAACGATAAAACAGACTCTCTGGGTTCTGCACTGGACTGCCCTGTATTATTACTGAGTAGATGTGTGACAGCAAGGCACATCTTTCAATGTGTACTGTGTGGGAAAGCGGTACAAATCAAAGTACAGAAATATCCGATTATGAAAAAATGTACCTTCACCCGTAGGTAGGAATAATTGTCCTACTAAAACACCCAATTGTGTCCAAGTTTGATTTCAAGTTACCGTATTTTTTGGACACTAAGCCGCTACTTTTTTTCCTACATTTTGAACCCTGCAGCTTATGACACGATGCGGCTAAAATATCGATTTTTTTACGATGGCGGATTAGGGCCACGTTTAAAAAAAACGTAATATTCCGAGATTAAAAATCTTAACATTATGAGATGTAAAGTCGTACATTAAAAGATTAAAAGTTGTAATTTACGAGAAAAAAACAAGACAAGCTTTTAGACAGAAAAACAGAGCAGTTGGACACAAAACAGATTAGCTTGGGTTAGCATAATGATTAGCGTTATCTCACCGTTACCCTCACATACCCCGCCCCCTCCACATAAAGATAGCTTTTTATAGCTGTCTCAGCTAAGAAAGAAAACTTTTCAGCTTCAGACAAGCTTTTATTTATAACAGGACAGCAAAACAATACCCCGGTTCATAGCAGTCTCAGGCAAGGCCTGTAAAATGACAACATTTATTCCCGTAAAATGTTAAGTCTTTACTCTTGTAATATTACGATCTTTTTAAATATACAACATTATTGTCGTTCATTTATGACTTTATTCCCAACATCTTGATGATTTGAATGCTTCTTTTAACAGGCATTGACCGAGACAGCTACAAACACAGGAGGCTTGTGTGACTCTTGACCAGGGTCAAAGGTTAAATTTACGATTTTTTTCACGTAAAATTACGAATTTAAATCTCAAATTTACAACTTTTACTTTATTGTGTTTAAATGTGCAACAAAACTTGTTTATATGTAAAGCTTAGAACACAATTTGTTCCCATAATGCACTAGGGTTTGGGCATGCTTGCTTCAATGTGCGTTTTCTTTACTAATAATAGGCCATAATAAACCACAAAGAAGCATGTTTATTAATGACTACATTTTTGATTGAATGAGCTGCGGAATTTGAACCATGAATTGGCAAGGGACGACTGTATTTGTATTGTGTCTTTATTCTAAAACATTCCTGTAAGCATGCTGAACTACCACCTGGAAGTCATTTTGCCTCAGCCCACCATCACTGGTTGACTCTGTAGATTCATTGTTAACTAGCAGTTAGTGACAGTATATGTTAATATTTCCCTATTCCCAATTCATTCTGGAAAGAGCAAATTGGATTTACGTTGAGAGTGTTGATTTACGCTTTGTTTTTTTTAATGGAAAACATTGTTTTGGTTCTCATATGATTTAGTTTTGGACCAAATAATAATGAAAACTGAGGTACCACTGAATCTTACGTCTGGTTTTAGCCCGCCTAACCCAAAAATGTGTCTGCCTGATAGCACTAGCTCGGAGCTAAATAACATAAGAAGATTCTACCAACCTTAGGGAAAGAGGGAACATTAAAGGCCTCCATGTTTCTACGGGGAAGCTTTGTGCTGTGAGGATGTGGCGGTGGAGGGGCGGGATGAGAAGGTGGGGGGTGTCGTGGCGGCGGCACCGGTGGGTCCCCCGTGTCCGTCCCACTGTCCCTCTTCTGGGGCGTTTTGTCGGCCTTCCTCAGCTTCTTGACACAGGCATACTCCGCCGTCTCAGGAGCGTGAGGTGGAGACATGACCTGGGCTTCGGGTTCAGGCAGCCCTCCTTCCACATCCCCGTCCGGGTCAGGTGGCGCCGGGGTATTGGCAGGAACAGCGGGAGGGGCCGGAGTATCCGTCTGCCCGGCCCTGCCTACCATGGCATAGAGCGCGTCGTCAGTTCGCGTGGTGGAGGAGCTTCGGCCCACTTCAGAGTAAGTGTGCTCTCCGTCCTCTCCAGTCCCAGAGGGAATCTGGGGAAGCTGCCTGCCTTGAGAGCGAAGGTTCAGAGTTAGACTGGCAGCCAGGTCCATACTGGTTCTGGACACCTCTGCCAGGCTCATGTTGGTATTACAGTCACCATAAAGCAGAGGTCACAGCCTCTCCTTATAAACAAACAACAAATCTGGTAACAGATTTTGAATTTATGCATTCAAATCGGTTTCCTTCTAACACGGTGGACATACTTGCATTTTGTTGGACTCTCTCCGGCTTCTCACAGCACTATCTTACTGTTGAATTTTGTTTGATTCATGATTTGACTTACTTTTTTATGTTCCTATTGCAGTTAAAAAACCTTGGCCCCTTTTTTCTTGTGGGAACAACACAACCCCAAATTCCCTTTGGATGGCATCAAAAGCATCCTCCATCACTGTGCAAAGGAAATCAGCTGGGAGAGGAAGGTGCTTTTGCGTGTGAAAGATGCACTTACTCTTGCCATTGCAGTTGATCTTGTTCATCTCAGTGTCTGATTTACTGATTGACCGCAGCTTGGACTGCCTGAGTATACCCTGATGACACACACAGAGAGGGCCAGTTAAAGACTAATTAAGACTCAAGATGTAAATGAAATAGTTCCCCGTTGGATGGAGTTGCTTTCTTAACATGGATGCCTACCATGTCCATGAGACGATGCTTTCCACCTTCGCTGGGTGCATTGTGTGTCTTTCCCTTCCTGTAGTAAACACAACCGTTATGTCACTCATGGTCACATACTGTACAACGCGTGAGACGTAGTCCATGTGTCTCTTTATGGTTGCGCATGAAGGTCTTTGCATGTGAACATACAGTATAGTAAATACTGTACATAGCATATAGTGATGTATCTGTAACATGGTGTAATGCCTACAGTACACGGAGTAAAAATGTATGAAAACATGGAGTCGGTCTTCAACTGCAAACACAGCATCTCTTCTGGGAAGATTATGGAGTGTGTAGAGGAATTTGTGAGGTCAGAGGTCACCGTTCTCACTAATCTCTGTACAAGGCCATCCCAAATAAGTGTTTGATGGTGCTCCTGCCATTGCCAATTAACTGGGCTTGCATGGAAATTACAGTGATTTCCCTCGTTTTTCCACGTCCGTGTGAATTGAAATTTTATGACGGCTACAAAACACCATTCCTCTTATTTGACAAAGTTTAACGTCAATTTTTAGTACATGCTCGCTGTTTCGTGGTGGATCATGGACTACTATTTCGTATGGAAGTGTACGTTTTTGCTGGCTTATTTTGTCCTCCTTTTTCCTCACTCAGTTTCAAACCTATTCTTAACTTTAGGATAAATAAATTGTAAGCTAAGCTCGGTATACAGTATTGCTATGTTTAAAGCCGTCTCTTGTGTCACTTCAGAGATGCCGTAGCCTGTGTACAAGAGGCGCACAATGTGATGTAAACAAAGCTAGCAGAAATGTATGCATATACAGTATGAATATATCAATAAAGTGACCAACATCATAGGCAGGATAGATGATAGGCTAATGGCGATCTTTTTTTAATGCCATGCACAGACCCACATTACGCTTGAGATATGCTAACGGTGAGTAATTATGTCCGTTTATTACTTATTGCAGTCTACGATACTAAGCAATACGAGTATAAAGGTGACTATAGGAGTGTTATTTTATGTTTACAGGGCTCGAATAATGTTTAACATGTTTTAGAAGGTCATGAACAGGTTTTCTATGCTTTACCCACAAAAATATTAAATGTATTCACATTGAATCCTACTTCATGAAAATTCACTTTCCCAGGTCAGGTCTGGAGCCAATTTACTATAATAAACGAGAGATGACTGTGTAGACATTTATTTGTTTTTATCTGTTCTTTTACATCCCTATTGCTAACAAATGCTAGCCGGTGGTGGTGTTCTCATATCTTTGGGGTTCAAATAAGCGTAGTTTGGACCCAAATAGGGACAGCACTTTTTGGGCTTTGCCATTAGTCCTCCATGAAGAAAATGCATGCATAAAATGCATGATCAATGAAGGTGTATACATCCTATCCTGCTCATTTCAGCGGCTTTAAAAAATGACATTGGATCTTAGTGGGGCACTGTAGTAAGTTTATTGTAATAAAATACTCCACAAATATCAAGTTGTATACATTGTAAATCCGATTACTTGGCATACACAACTCCAAAGATCTAGTGAAATTCTCATAGTGGTTCTCGTTTAGTTTTTTTGTCATGCCCCCACTGGGACATGACAGAAATGTTTTTGCGCCCTTCCGATTTGAAATTCTACTGAGAAACTGATCATATTTATTTATTTACCAGTACAGCACAAACAGAATGGAGCGCATTCTAGCTTATTCAACAATCAAATTGCATGCTGAGTATGACAAATTCATACATGTTGGCAGGTCTGCACTAATATTGAAAGTCCTCCTTGCCTCTCACGCCCCCCACCTGACAGTTCACTGCGTCCCCCAAGTGGGATCAAAGTAGGCATGCACTGGTTACCACTCACAACAGGAAGTTTCAAGATGTGAATGTTAGTATCTCTTATGTGTTAGTCCTGTGATTGACAGGTGATCAGTCTGGGTTGTAGCAAACCTCTCACCCCCAAATCACCGGGGCATGTACCATTACTTTTGTATGGATGTGTAATGTGCAATCTCACCTTTGACACCCCACACAGAGCACCACGATGAGGATAGTGACAACAAAAGCTGAGGCAGCAGCGATAGCACCCAGCAGCAGGACCTTGCCGTAGGGAGGAGCCGTGAAGTTCAGCCCGTCCTGCATGGAGGCCATGTGGGAGCGCTGGCGCTCACTTTCTCTCACGCACACTCACACTCTCACCCTCACGTTCATGCACACAGGCGAGTGCCACGCTCTCAATGGGATCTGTGGTGAAAAGGAACAGTACAACTCTTTAACCAAACACCAAGAAGCAAAAAGCCACACATACCATAAAATGCTTTTAGTGGCAAAGGCATCTGTTACAAGGGAGAATATTTGGGGATTTCTGTCCAGCACTGAGGCACTGAAGTGAACAGACATTACGCCGCCGGCAGTTGCTTAACTTCTACCTTGTTTGAGGCATTACTGAGCTTTCTGTGTCACACTTATTTAGATATAATAAGTGTGACACAGAAAGCTCATTAGATACTCCTCCCTGAGTCACCACCTTATCGTGGTGGAGGAGTTTGCGTGTCCCAATAATCCTAGGAGCTAAGTTGTCGGGGGCTGTCATGCCCCTGGTAGGGTCACCCATGACAAACAGGTCCTAGGGGAGGGACCAGACAAAGAGTGGCTCAAAAGACCCTAATGATGAATGATAAAATTGGACTTCGTTTTCCCTCGCCCGTACGCAGGTCACCGGGGCCCCCCTCTGGAGCCAGGCCCGGAGGCAGGGCACGATGGCGAGCGTCTGGTGGCCGGGCCTGCACCCATGCGGCCTGGTCGGGCACAGCCCGAAAAGGTAACGTGGGTCCCCCCTCCCATGAGCTCACC
>QODF01000023.1:3045018-3076342 GCA_024372805.1 Oostethus manadensis | reverse complement strand
CACATCTGCGTTACATTCAGTTAATGCAGGTTTGAAGGTCCATTGGAACATCACTGTCTGGAGTTTGCATGTTCACCCACGGCTGGTTCCGCATCCCAAAAATAAGTAATTTAGGTTTACTGGAGACTCTAAATGATCTATAAGTGTGAATGTGAACGGTTGTTTGTCTACATCAGGGGTGCTCAATACGTCGATCGCGATCTACCAGTCGATCGCAAAGACATTGTGGGTAGATCGCGTGACATTCACGGCGTCCATGCGCTGAACCAAAACACGGCTGCACACCCCGTCCCCACCTCTGCTTTGCAAAGTCTGATATCAATCTAAATAAGGACAATTATTGGGGACCGCTGATATAAGAAATTACTATTCTGATAAAAAATAATTATTATACATAAAAAAACGAAAATAAACGAAAAATACGTCCACTTGATTGACAAGTCACTGTGCATGCGGAAACACCGGCGCTATATGCTGCAAAACTAACACGCTAGCAGCGAGTTACCTCCGTTTTTTATCTTAAACTTCAGAAAGGATATAACAATGAGTGCAGGAGCTGAACCAAGTAACAAGAACAAAAACGTATCACTTTCGTTTCGAATGAGAGGAGGACTTGAGATAAGCGGCATCGAAGATGGATGGATGAGTTTTCGAAGTGCTTTTACTTCATCTGCTACACTGCAATCGCGACACCAAATAAGGAAAATGTAGAGCAGCATTTTTGGACATTTCATGGCAATTAGGACATTGACTAAAACACAGTTAATGACAAAAAATGAACATAGTTGTGTTGTGAAATGCGGTCTCACACAAGTATGTATACTACAAAAACGTATATTGTACATATCAATATATTGCGATTTCTTTATAATTAAATATATGCGTTGTGTGATTGTAGACGTGGTAGATCTTTTTGAGTTGATCATTTTGTAAGTAGCTCGTAGGTTGAAAAGTGTGAGCACCCCTAGTCTACATGTACTGTATGTTTGACTGGTATGTACCCTGGCTCTTACCCAGTGTCAGCTGAGATACATACAACATCATGTGTGGCAACATTTGTAATGCAATTTTACGTCTGCTTATTGCGTATTTCGTATTCGCCAAAATCTCTATGTCAAAGCTGGAGTTTGCACATGCTTTTCCAATGTTTTGCCTACGCGAGGATTCAGACACCCCAAGATCACAGTGTTAGTAGGTGTTACTAAATCCAACACAGTAAATGTCTTCGTGGTCTCCTCTTCTTCTGTACCAAAGTAATTACATTTTTATGCTGGTGGCTCTTGGACACTGTTTTAGTCAGTCTCTCTTGGGTATTCTTGTTTTTGTGAGCCTGCTGTTGGGCAGCCTGCGGATCCTGTGGGACGGTGTGTGGATGACAGCAGGAACAACACAAACTGGAAAAAGACTTCTTAAGTGGAGACCCAAACCATGTTTTTGTTTAAAAGAAGATAAAAACGAAAAACAGGTTTTAAACACAAGTTGCAACCAAGGGCTCCCTGAATTAGTGAATATGTAACCTCAAAAAGAACAAGATCACTCAAGATGTTTCTTGATGGAAAGAAGGTTTCATTTTTCAGACACTGGTTGCTTGTCAAGATAGCGTGATGTAGTTTACTACTACTTGGGGAACTCACAAATGCTGGCAACAATATGACCTCCTTGGCAAAGGACACCAATCAGGCGGACGGTACACATTTTCTTTTATTGTCCCTTTTGCTCCATTCTTTCAATCACACCCCCGACTTTGCTGATCTGACAGTCAGACAGTCTTTTGCGGTCACTTCCAAAGACCAAATACTTTTCTACTAAAGACAACCTTACTAAGACAGGTCTGAAACCCAGTTGACAAATATGGTAGCAGAGGAGTCAAAATTATTTAGTGGAAAAGTGCTTTATGAGTTTGACCGTGAGGGTTGAAAGCTGCGTCACTATAACGGTTATTAAGTGCAGGAATTTTGTGATGCAGCTGCTGGAAGAATGTGAACTTTAGGTAACTGTGATTTACACCTACGTCTGCAAGTGTTTGTCAAGTTCAGATGTTCTGTTAAAGCAGAACATATGAGGAGGTTTGTCTGGCTCCGAGATGTGCAAATTTAGCAGATGTTGGGGTAATTTGCATTTCTATAATTAGCTCCAACCGTGGACCCAATATACAGCATGAAATCCAATTTGTACCGAGTTTTACACGCAGGCAACACTTTGCCTTTTAGTCATGGCGGAAGAGACACATTGTCCTATTAACCAGCACTGATTGTTATTAATGGCATTCACCGGGGGCGTCCAAAGAGCAGCCCGGGGGGCATTTGCGGATACACTGTGGAAATAATATGAAACAAACAAAAACATGCAAACATGGGAAAAATAGAGCATAAAGGCAACATAAAGAAAAAAGGCTGACAGGTTAATACTAACTAATAACACAAAACATTTGTTTGGCCTTTTTACAAAACATTAATAGAGCCCTATGATTTCCACGTTAACGGAATCGCAAAATTGGCCTTTAAAAAACGATATTTATCGTTAAAGGCGGAATGACGCACAAATTGGCATCATGTGAATGATATCCTGTCATAGTGAGGGGAAGGAACGTGTCTGGAATTATGTACCCGGTGACGGCTAAATTGTGGCGGAATCTCATTACAAACACTAAACCGCCCGCTCCGACCTTGAAAAGATGATTAACATCGGGAAAGTTGGCGGAACCTCCTCTTAGCTTCGCTTCCACTAGCATGTGAGTGCGGTTGCGTGTGACTCGGGTTGGATGAGTATATTTCCACAGTGTTGTGACTTTCTCACACAAAGAACATCCTTCCGGCCTTCAAAATAAGACCGCTGTTGGTGATACATGTAAAACTGTAAACAAAATAAGCGTGTCATAAAAATATCTTACATATGTAGTTGGAATTGGATGAGTGACTACATCTTCCTTAATCCCAAGAATGGACTTAACAGTTTGTTGAAGATTTTGTATCAATGTGTGATGTGAGGCTGACATCCCGTTAGAAAAGTCAGAATGCAGGCTACATCCATTTCTCAATCACTGGGCTAAATTGTTCATTGATGTATTGCATCAGTAAATGTAAGTTTTTCTGCACTTAATTAACTGGCCTTTTATTCACTAACCCAAAAATCACACACACTATGCTGGTAAAAATAAGTGTAAATGTAAAAATCTTCAAAAAAATTGACAAAAAAAAAAACACATCCATCCATCCATCCATTTTCCACCGCTTATCCGGGTCCGGGTCGCGGGGGCAGCAGCTTCAGTAGGGAAGTCCAGACTTCCCGGTCCCCAGCGACCTCTTCCAGCTCCATCGGGAGGACACCAAGGCGTTCCCAGGCCAGCTGTGAGACATAGTCCCTCCAGCGTGTCCTAGGTCTTCCCGGGGGCCTTCTCCCGATCAGGCATGCCCGAAACACCTCACCAGGGAGGCGCCCGGGAGGCATCCGTACTAGATGCCCGAGCCACCTCAACTGGCTCCTCTCGATGTGAAGGAGCAGCGGCTCTACTCTGAGCTCCTCCCGGATGGCCGAGCTCCTCACCCTATCTCTTAGGGTGAGTCCAGCCACCCTACGAAGGAAACTCATTTCCGCCGCTTGTATCCGCGATCTCATTCGTTCGGTCATGACTCATAACTCATGACCATAGGTGAGGGTGGGAATGTTGATCGATCGGTAAACAGAGAACTTTGCCTTCCGGCTCAGCTCTCTCTTCACCACGACGGTCCGGTACAGCGACCGCATTTCTGCAGATCCGTCTGTCGATCTCACGCTCCAACCTTCCCTCACTCGTGAACAAAACCCCGAGATACTTGAACTCCTCCACCTGGGGCAAAACCTCACTCCCAACCCGGAGGGTACAGTCCACCCGTTTCCGACTGAGAACCATGGCCTCGGATTTGGAGGTGCTGAGTCTCATTCCAGAAACTTCACACTCAGCTGCAAACCGCTCCAGTAAACACTGAAGGTCACAGCCTGATGAGGCCATAAGGACCACATCATCTGCAAATAGCAGAGACGAGATCCTAAGGTCGCCAAGCTGGACTCCCTCAACGCCTTGACTGCGCCTAGAAATTCTGTCCATAAAGATTATGAACAGAATCGGTGACAAAGGGCAGCCTTGGCGGAGGCCAACGTTCACCGGAAACAAGCTTGACTTACTGCTGGCAATGCGAACCAGGCTCCTGCTTCGATTGTACAAGGACCGAATGGCACGTAGTAGCGGGCCACCAATCCCGTACTCCCGGAGCACCCCCCACAGGACACCGCGAGGGACATGGTCAAATGCTTTTTCCAAGTCCACAAAGCAGATGTAGACCGGTTGGGCAAACTCCCACATACCCTCCAGTACCCTTGTAAGGGTGTAGACCTGGTCCAGTGTTCCGCGACCGGGACGAAAACCACATTGCAGCTCCTTTAGCCGAGGTTCGACTAACGGTCGTACTCTTCTCTCCAGCACCCTGGAGTAGACTTTCCCAGGAAGGCTGAGGAGTGTGATCCCCCTATAGTTGAAACACACCCTCCGGTCACCCTTTTTTAAAAATGGGGACCACCACCCCGGTCTGCCAGTCCAGAGGTACCGTTCCCGGCTTCCATCCGATGTTGTAGAGACGTGTCAACCAACACAGTCCCTCAACATCCAGAGCCTTGAGGAATTCCGGGCGAAATTCGTCTACCCCCGGAGCCTTGCCACTGGGGAGTGATTTAACTAGCCCAATTACCTCAGCCACGGTGATAGAACTGTCCACGTACGTATCCTCAGACTCTGCTTCCTCTACGGAAGGTATGTCAGTGGGATAGAGAAGGGCCTCAAAGTATTCCTTCCACCGACCAACTATTTCCACAGTCGAGGTCAGCAAGCCCCCGTCCGCACTGTAAACAGTGTGAAATGGGGGATGCTTCCCCTTTCTGGGGTGTCGGACGGTTTGCCAGAACCTCTTTGAGGCCAACCGAAAGTCGTGCTCCATAGCCTCACTGAACTCCTACCACACCCGAGTTTTTGCCTCCACCACCGCCGAAGCCGCGTGCCGCTTGGCCTGCCGGTACCTGTCAGCTGCTTCGGGAGTCCCGCGAGCCTTCATTGCTTGATAGGACTCCTTCTTCAGCTTAACAGCAGCCCTAAACCCCGGTGTCCACCATCGGGTTCGGGGCTTGCCACCACGACTGGCACTGACCACCTTGCGGCCGCAACTACAACTGGCTGCCTCAGCAAATGGAGGCACGGAATACGGCCGATTCGGACTCAATATCCCGGTCCTCCCGCGGGGTGCAGGCGAAGCTCTGTCGGAGATGAGAGTTAAAGACTCGTCGAACGGGAGACCTTGCAAGACGTTCCCAGCACACCCTCACTACGCGTTTGGGTCTACCAGGTCTGTCCGGCATCCTTCCATGCCATCTAATCCAACTCATCACCAGGTGGTGGTCAGTTGACAGCTCAGCCCCTCCCGCGTGTCCAGAACATGCGGACGCAGGTCTCATGATAGACCACAATATCAGTGTCAGTAAATAAAAATATCAGTGACCCCAGCTACCTGTGATTGTTTAGGATGCGGCCATTGGTGCAAAAGGTTTGGACACCCTTGGCATATACTATATAAAGTAATCCCTCTTTTATTGGTTTCAGACTTTCTGCAGAGTAGGACTCAATATTAAAAATGACATATTTTCATAGTCAAAGCATAGAAAACCATCTCATGACTTTCTAGATACAATTTTTGTACCAACAGACCCCTCTAGACATGGATTAAAAACCCTATAATCACATTTACACTCATATTACCCAACATAAAATATACAATCAGAGAAAATAAGCCATTTAAGGCATAAATAAGACTGATGCATGTGCATATTTCAATAAATGTCTTCCAGACGTGTGTACAGGAAGTGACATTGGAGATTCAGAGTTGAGTACGACCACAACGGTAGCCCATGTTATTTTGATGATAATGATTATTAATATTATGTTACTATTGTGCCTGTTGTGAAATAAATAATAACAAAATAATAAAAGCCTGTTGTTTGCGATATTATTAGTGGCACCTAGTATTCCTAGTGCACCAGTTCATAAACTTTTTTGCCTTAAACTGTGTTTGTTCTTTAGTTCATTTAGAACATTTTTATGCTTTCAAATTCTTAATTTAAGCCTAGAATACATAACATTTGCTAAAATATGTATTTATGCCTAAATATGTATTTTTGGATTTATATAGTCAACCACAAAAACGCAATCATTTATTAATTATTCATTAATTCATTCATTTTCTATACCGCTTATCCTCATTAGGGTCATGGGCATTTATTATTAATTTTTGAAAATTGACTGCGATGGAGCGACCAAGTGTGTGTCCAAACCTTTTGGAGTACCCAAACTTGTTCACCGAGGGCTGCATAGTGAAAGTCAAAAGATGCTGAGGGCCACTTTGATACTTTTATAAATGTTTTTATTCAGTCATTCATTTTCTATACCGCTTATCCTCATTAGGGTCGCGGGTATGCTGGAGCCTATTCCAGCTGACTTTGGGCGAGAGGCGGGGTACACCCTGGACTGGTCGCCAGTCAATCACACGGCACATATAGACAAACAATGACATACAAACATTCACATTCATACCTATGGACAATTTAGAGTCGCCAATTAACCTAACATGCATGTTTTTAGAATGTGGGAGGAAACCAGAGTACCTGGAGAAAACCCACGCACCCACTCAGTATTTTTACATTTTGTAAAAAGGTTTAAAAACTGTAATATACTGTGTCTATTTCAAGACAAAGATTTGTGTTATGATTAGTTACTAGTATCAACATTTCAGCCTTTTCTTTCACAGTCTGCATTTTTGTCCTATTTTTCCAATTATTTTTGTATTGTTGTATTTTATTTCTACATTGTGCTGCAAGCCAATAAAAAAATTGCTCCCAGGCCTCCCTTTGGACACCCCTGATATTGACAAAACACACTCCTTTATCAATTATTCCTCTTTCCAAGACAACTGTTGGCTTCCAACTGTCCTTCACCTGTTCTTTGCTTGTCCCAGCCTGTTTGCCGAAATCGCTGTCCCCTCTTTCAGTGCCCATGTTTGCTTTTCTGGTTCTCAAAGGCAGAGCCACATTCCCACCCTCTAAGCCATGCGGCCACTACATTAGACACCAGACGTTCCTATCCCTTGCCTCCAAGTTCTTCTCTAGTTTTGCTCATTGTGCCCCTTGTTTTAGCCTTATTATTCTTAGTATTATTACTGTTTTTTGCTAGTGCTTGTTTGGTTATATTTTCCCTTTTGCTAGTAGTGTGGTGTCACCCTTGTTTGTTAGTACATTTTTTCTTTTCTTGTTAGTTTTGTCACAGCAACCTATTTGTTGCCGTTGCTTTTTCTTACCGTTCTTGATCACGCAAGAAGGTTTTTTTCCCCAACACCTGTGTGCACTATGTTAATAAATTGTTAAAGCACATTTTGCCTGGCTCTCTGCTTTGAGGCACGACCATTCAGGTAAGATCGAATTGTAACACCACCCTTGTGGAAACACGTTGAGGAAGGCCATTTTCTGTTCCACTGTGCACAAAGCATGATCAATAAAGGCATACATAGAGGAGTTTGGTGTTGGAATAAAAATGCAAACAACTCTCGGGTTCTAAATTAGTAACCACACGTCTACATCTAATAGAAAGTCTTACCTGAAGAGAAACTATATTTTCTTCCATTTCGATTTCCTATGGGATGTGATTGTTCAGGTATCCAGATACTTTGTTCTACAAAGTGTATCTAAACCCAGTGGACAAGCAACATACAGAATGGCCATAAACCAATTTTGGGTTGAAAAAGTGAGAAATTGATCATCAGGTATCTGTCAGTGAATTAAGAGGCGCATGAGACCAGGTGTAATCTATTGTGAAATGGCGAGAGAGTCTGTGGCAGAGACGAGGGAGAAGGAAATGAGTGAAAAGAAATGGGAAGGTGTAGGTGGGGAGGGAAAGAAAGCAGAGCGGCATGGAGGAGGACGGGCGTAGGAGTCAGGTGTTTGAAGACGCTCAAAGTAGATGATGAGAAGAGGCCGCCACATTTCCCAACGAGGTTTCCTCTTGGTCTTCCTCCGCCTTGGCGTGACCACGGCTCCCCACCCATTCCCTGTCCCCCCCTCTCCCTCCTGCCTCCACCTGCGGTGCTGAGCCAGAGTGACGCCTCAGCACTGCAGTGTAATCTCTGGCCTGGGAGCCAACCAATTGGACGTAGCGCTTGGAGCGAGGAGAGAACCAGGCCTTAGACAGATGCTTTCCAGCTAAACAATGGTCGCCTCCTCACAAGGTTGCGGGAGGAGAACTGTTGCCTTGCAGGTATGACAGACACGTGCAATATTACAAATATGCACATTAAGCTTGATGGATCACATAAGGGACTGTAATGTGTTCAGGTGCATCAGCCAAGACAGCCACAGATCACCTGTTGACTTCCATCTAATCTTATTGAAATGAAATGCCCTTAAAGGCAAAGAGAGGCATGCTGGATGGCGTTCCCCGTTATGGCCTTGCCTGTTTCAATTTTCCGCTCTAAAGTCAACTGAAAGACTTGCATGTTTTCTGCATGCAGCACCTGACAAGGCCATAAAGTCGACAGGGACTTAGGGTGTAATCCTTACCAAAATAGAATGGGGAAGCATTTAGCCAGGCACGCGTTCAATACCAAAGAGGGTTTATTTTCTAGGAACATGTCCTGCATTTATATGTGTGTCCATTATTAATAACACCGGAGCTGCCTTCAGTCAGCCAGGCCTCGATCTCTCTGCCAATCAGCTCAGGTTTTGATAAAAAACACCTGGGACTTCATGTGGTGGAGCAAAAACCTCACCCTCAGTGTGACACAAATAAAAGTGTGTGTATGTGTTGGGGGATTGAGAGATGATGGAGAGGGGGGAGACTGCTATTGTGTGAGAATGTGAATTAGGTCAAATGTTTGCTTGCAACAACGATTAACCGTGCGCCCCGTGAGGAAGGAGCCTGAAGTGGAGGAAGCTCGGCTTTTATCTGCTCCACGCTGCCTCACATTATTTAACTAATTTATTATTATTGTCATTATTTTTAAATAAAAAAATATCTTTTGATTCTCTCCTTTTACAGCAGCTCAGACAACAGGACCTTGAGACACGCTGCCGAATACAGATGCTGGAGGTTAAACAACAACTAGCGGTAGCATCTTCTCCTCTCCACTCTTGGAAAGAAGAAATCACCCTCTTGTGGGGAGCTATGTGTCTGTAGATGTGGTAGCGCCAACAGCAGGCATCCATCATTGGCTGATGTTGGCTGCTGGCTCAAACTGCAGCAAAGCGGTGACAACAGGTTACGGAGCAGCAATAGCGGTTGGAGCACGATTGGAAGTGTGGTAATAGAAATTCAGACTATGTGATTGATGTTCTTCCTCGCATGTCTCACAGCTTTTATTTTCAGATCTAAGGGTGGTTGGTAAAGGATGTCCCTGAGGTCAGCAGGCAACTCAAAAGCCACCCCCCTATTCATGAGGGAAGGGAGGGAAGGATGGTGGGGGCTGCAAACGTCCACAGAAACCTTAATTATCTTTATGCTTCACCTTAGCACACTTCACTGCTTTTTAAGGGGTGGGGGTATTACGCATGAGAAAATGTTATTGGCTGCTGCTTTTTCAGGAGACTTTATCTTTTGTAATACAATGCGCCCAAATTGCCTTGAAATGACCAAAAAACCCCAAAAAACAATGCAGTGCAGCTGCGGAGGGTGCACACGTGTCCGCGCCTTGAACGCATGACCAGTGTGGACGTGGGGCCAGCACAAAGAAAACATGCAACGTGGAAGACGCTTACATTCATAGTGAAATCCTTTGTATGTAGCACACGCGTGCACGCTATAGGCACATGCTGTACCCCACTCCGACACACTCACACCCTCCGGCATGTCATAGAGCTCCAGGCACGGAGCATTGCGCTAAAGCATCTCTGTCTACTCACTTAGCTCAGAGGTTCGGGGAGGCGCAGCATCTGCCCGTCCTTTGGGTTTAGCTTCTGCTTCAGCTCGGACCGGCAGCCACCACCCAGCGAGCATAATCAATCACATGCGACACTCTGTCTTTCTTGGGCTTCACACAACAGAAATGCAGCATAGTGCATCTGGCATCTTTTTGGCGCTGCCAGCTGACCCCGAACCATGCGCCTCTGGCTTCCCAGCCGAATGGGGGAGGGAGGTGGAGAGGAAGGCTGGGAACCTGCCGTCCTGATGTTGCTACCCGGTCCAACAGAATCTCCAAGACCCAGGTTCTATTCCAGTGTCCCTCAAGCCCCCTCCATCTCCACTGGCATCATCTCCTCTCAGCTGCTATGCTTCCATGTGACACAGGCACAGCTTGGAAACCCCTCAATTATAACTGTGTCTTTTGATTTTGGCACCATCCAACGGTAGATCTGTTAAGTACACCATCTTTTTTTCTTGTGCGTGCTGCACGATCGCCCACCATAGTTCCCAAACACTATATTTAATATACTATCTGGTAAACTTAATGTAACACACATAACGCTGGCTTGTAATGACAAGTTCCTTTGTTGTATCTTGCTGTAGTCTCACACATTTTTAAAGGCTTCAGGTCGACTACTTTTGCTGCTAGTTCAACAACTCCTGTCCCCTGCTGGTGACTCTGAGAATAGCAGCGAGAGGACAACCACCTATCAGAGGGAAGAAGTCTGTGTTGCTGTATGAGGGGCGATCAGTGCCTCAATAGGGGCGAATGGGAGGACTAAGTACATAAATTGGCAACAGCAGAGATTCTCCTCACACTTTTCAGTAAATATTCAATGAGTTCTCCCTGTGCTTGAATAGGTGGTTTTCGCCAGTTTCCTCCCACATTCCAACAACACGTTATTGGAATAACTGGAGACTCTAAATTGGCTATAGGTGTGAATAGGAGCGTGAATGGTTGTTTGTTTATATGTGTCCTAGAATGAACTGGCGACCAGTCCAGGGTGTGCCCGGCTTCACACCCAAGATTAGCTCCAGCTCCCCTGTGACCTTGAACAGGACACACAATTACTTATGATACTATGTCAATTACAGGCAAAACAACTCAAAAATCTTTGTTGTTTTGAAACTATTATTATTTTGGAAATCCAATCTGAGTAGTCCAAAAACATCTTTGCATTTTTGGAAATGTATCAATGATTGTGTCATAACACCAATACCATTCCAATCCTCTGTGCATTCAAAATATTGATTATACTCTTATACATATATGGGTTGAGAATTTCAGTTCTAAAGCAGAACACTCACTTTTGAAGGTTAGGCAGCCATGAAATTGCCAACATTTTCAAAAATCATGTACCATAAACAAAAGGCCAATACAACTGCATGCAATGTTTACATCTTTTTTAGTTGAAAGATGGCCTTGTGTAAATGGCCTTCATAATACCTATGTAGAACAGATATGTTTGGTGGAACACAAGGACAAGTCAGGAGCTGACCATGTTAGCACGCTACACGACGTGGAAATTGAAATGATCTGTAATTAAGGTGCCGCTTTGAGTGGGTAGCATGTTGGCCTCACAGTCAGGAGATCAGGGTTCAAATCGCCGCTGGGCATCTCTGTGTGGAGTTTGCATGTTCCCCCCATGCGTGTGTGGGTTCTCTCCGGGTACTCCGGTTTCCTCCCACATTCCAAAAACATGCATGTTAGGTTAACTGGCGACTCTAAATTGTCCATCGGTATGAATGTGAGTGTGACTGTTTCTTTGTCTGCCCTGTGATTGACTGGCGACCAGTCCATGGTGTACTCCGCCTCTCGCCCGAAGTCAGCTGGGATAGGCTCCAGCATACCCCCATGACCTTAATGATGATAAACGGCATAGAAAATGGATGGATGTAATCAAGGTCAAAAGTGGTTATTTGCTATGCTCACTGAAATCTGAGTTAAGTCACTGATGGATCAAGTGCTGGGCTGGGCAAGCCATATCCAGCCCGTTAAGCCTTTTAATCTGGCCCGATGGACGTTTACAAATGATTTTTAAACCTTTAACGATGAAGCTGTAGCTGGCAATAAGATTTGGAACACGATTTTCAAATGACTGTAAATTTTGAACTATTGTAATTATTTCAATAGTTTCTAAAGCGAGATAGTTTGTGCTTACTAGTGGTATACTGATCATTATGGTAATCATAGGGACAACATCACAGCACCTCCAGGAGATAAGTGAATGATACAAAGCTTAGTGGGGGGGGGTTGCCAGCAAACTCAAGTCTATGTGACAACCTCGCAAGACAGCTTTCTACTCCAAAGTTTTGCAGGAAAGTGACCATTTATTAGACATCTATTGAATCACAGCAGTGCCAAAATTAAAAGGAAAATGCATGTAAAAATATAAAGAGAATCAATAATCAAAAATTATACAAATGTCTTAATCATCGTTTCCTTTTTGTCATTGCTTTTTCTGTTTTGTCTTTGTCATTTGTTCCATATAAACTGGCGACTAAGGGCAAAGGCAAAAAAGGACAAACTAGAAAATAAATGTGACTAAGTTTGTATACATACATATTTTTTGATTGAATGGCCCCCGCATCTTTTGACTTACCAATATTTACAGATATTACACTTTTATGCTAATATGGGGCTGATAATATCAGTGGATCGATGTTATTGGACATCCCGTACGTGTATATATTTTTTAATGTATTAATATTTTAATATTATAATTTATACAGTATATTAAATGAATGTTATATATAAATATATATTGTATATATGTAAATATGTACTGTATGTGTATATACAGTGGTGTGATATCCTGATTTCTTATTTTTTTGCATGTTTGTCACACCTAAATGTTTTAGATCATGAAACAATTGTAATCAATTTCAATCAATTTAAGTCAATGACAACACAAATGAACAAAAATGCAGTTTTTAAATGAAACTTTTTTATTTATTCATTCTTATTAAATTTTTGTATCTCTTTCTTTTATTGTTTTATGCTGTGATTAAATGTTTATGTTTATTATGACATTTTGCAAGGCTGCTGGAAATGTGAAGTATTGAGGTGTCAGTAATATTGCTGGGTTGTTTTTGGGTGAGGCACCGGGGGTTAGGGCTGCCGTCAAACTGAAGGAGTCCTATCAAGCATGGATGGCTTGCAGGACTCCCGAAGCAGCTGACAGGTATCAGCAGGCCAAGCGGCAGGCGGCTTCGGCGGTGGTCGAGGCAAAAACCCGGGTGTGGGAGGAGTTTTGTGAGGGTATGGACCACGACTTTTGGTCGTCCTCGAAGAGGTTCTGGCAAACCGTCCGACACCTCAAAAAGGGGAAGCGGTCCCCAGTTCACACTGTTTACAGTGCGGACGGGGGCTTGCTGACCTCGACTGTGGATATAGTTGGTCGGTGGAAAGAATACTTTGAGGTCCTTCTCAATTCCACTGACATACTTTCCGTAGAGGAAGCAGAGTCTGAGGACACGTACGCGGGCAGTTCTATCACCGTGGCTGAGGTAATTGGGGTGGGTAAAACACTCCCCAATGGCAAGGCCCCCGGGTTGGATGAGTTTCGCCCTGAATTCCTCAAGGTTCTGGATGTTGGAGGACTGTCTTGGTTGACACGCCTCTTCAACATTGCATGATAGTCGGGAACAGTACCTCTGGACTGGCAGACCGGGGTGGTGGTCCCCACTTTTAAAAAGGGTGACTGGAGGGTGTGTTCCAACTATAGGGGGATCACACTCCTCAACCTCCCTGGGAAAGTCTACTCCAGGGTGCTGAACAGAAGGGTACGACCGTTACTCGAACCTCGGTTACAGGAGTTGCAATGTGGTTTCCGTCCCGGTCGCGGAACACTGGACCATTTCTACACCCTTGCAAGGGAATGGTAGGGTATGTGGGAGTTTGCCCAACCGGTCTACATGTGTTTTGTAGGCTTGGAAAAGGCATTTGCCGTTTCTCATGGTGACCTGTGGGGGGTGCACCGGGAGTACAGGATTGATGGCCCGCTTCTACGTGCCATTCGGTCCTTGTACAATCGAAGCAGGAGCCTGGTTCGCATTGCCAGCAGTAAGTCGAGCTTGTTTCCGGTGAACGTTGGCCTCCGCCAAGGCTGCCCTTTGTCACCGATTCTGTTCATAATCTTCATGGACAGAATTTCTAGGCGCAGTCAAGGCGTCGAGGGAGTCCAGCTTGGTGATCTTAGAATCTCATCTCTGCTTTTTAACAGATGATGTGGTCCTCATGGCCTCATCAGGCTGTGACCTTCAGTGTTTACTGGAGCAGTTTGCAGCTGAGTGTGAAGCTTCTGGGATGAGACTCAGCACCTTCAAATCCGAGGCCATGGTTCTCAGTCGCAAACAGGTGGACTGTACCCTCTGGGTTGGGAGTGAGGTCTTGCCTCAGGTGGAGGAGTTCAAGTATCTTGGGGTCTTGTTCACGAGTAAGGGACAGTTGGAGCGCGAGGTCGACAGACGGATCGGTGCAGCGTCAGCAGTAATGCGGTCAACCCCTGCGTGCGTGTGTTCCCCTCTAGGGAATACATTTACAGCAACACACTTAAGCACGTTTTTATTTTTGTCTTTATTGACTAATTGACTCATATTATGTCTACACTATAGGGTAACAAGTGTAAAGGTGACTACATGGGCATTATTTCATGTCGAGAGGGCTCTAATAATAATTGTATTTGGAAGGTTGTAAACAGATTTTCTATGCTTTGCCTACAAAAATATTCGATTTATATTTAAGGAAATATACTTTGCAGATATTTACTTACCAAGGTCAAGGGATCAAGGGATTATTGTATATGCAACAACCATCTGCATCTCAAAGCAGAGACCCAAGCTTTTGACCACCATACCAAAACGCCACAGAGCTCTGGCTGCAGCTAGAAATTCTGTCCATGAAATTAATGAACAGAATCGATGACAAAGAGAAGCTCTGACGGAGTCTAACTCTCATTGCAAACGGGTTCAACTTATTGCCGGCAAAGCAAACCAAACTCTGACACCGGTGATACAGGAACAGCCTGAATTACGTGTTGCTATACCCTATATTCCCGGAGTACTTCTTACTGTAGTCCCCGAGGAACACAGTTGAATGCCTTCTCTTAATCGATAAAACACATGTAGACTGGTTGGGCAAACTCCTATGCACCCTAAGGTCCCTGCCGACAGTATAGAGTATCCAGCGGATCTTCCTCTCCAGAACCCCTGAATAGACGTCACCATGAAGGCTGAGGTGTGTGATCCCACGATAGTTGGAACACCATCCCAGTATGCGGGTGTATCCAGTATCCGGGGGCACCGCCCTCAATGTCCACAAGTTGCTGCAGAGAACTAGAACCCTCTCTAGGCCCAAAATCAGTGACCTCTAAATGTATGAACTGTTTTTGTGATTCTTTGTTGACAATTCCCACAGACACTCTATAAAATCTGAAAATCTTTCCCGATTAATTGAAACTGTTATACCTGCAAATGGTTGCCCAAGTCCATATTGTTATGACTATGTGTCCCAATATTTTGTGCAGCTGAGTGATGGTACTACTTATGCAGATACTACAGTCAGGGATTATCTCAGAAGATGAATACAATATCAGTGGCCCTGTGAAGATAAGATGGTGTGGCTGTCTAAAAGTACTGTACTTTGGTAAACCTTACTCTCGGACGCCTTAAGAGCTTCCCTGAATGACGATTTGACAGCTTGGGTGTTTAGCTCATTGATAGTGCTGCTCAGCTCTCATTTAGTAGAAATTGGTGAGCCAGGATCCAAGTGGTTGAAGCAGAACTGGATTGCACAGGTCATCACCTTCACAGATAACCTATATACACTGTATATATACTGTATATACATTATGTGTGTATGTATAGCCTGGTCCACCAGGAAAAAAAATAACCCAATGTAGCTCACAAGTAAAAATAATTGGCCACTCCCAACTAATGACAGTATTTGACTGACTTTGGTTGTAGGCAGTGCGGTTTCAGTCTCTACTCCGCTCTCAGTAATGGTGTAAATGTGAGTGTGAATGGTTGTCTGTAGCTCCATGTGCCCTGCGATTGATGACCAGTACACGGTGTAGTTTGCCTTTCGCCCAAAGTCACCTGACATAAGCTCCGGATTCCTGTAACTCTGAACAGGATAAGTGGTAGAAAATGGATGTATCAGAGATACATTACTTAACTTAATGAACCTGGTGAAACCGACACACACTTGCCAAAATGTAACCACAGCACTAAATCACTCTAGATCTGACTGTTTTTTTTTGTATACAGTACATTTAATTTTTTTACATATAAAATCATGCATTTGTTTTCTGTATCATATGTCTGTTTTTCTTCTGGTAAATATATATAATCTGCTAAATTGGTTTGCCTTAAATCTTTGTGTTTTGATGTAATCTTGTCCTTCTGGCCCTCGGGCCCCTTTTTTTTTAACTCTGTTGTGTGGCACTAACCCCCACCATTACATTTCAGAGCACAATATTAAAGAATCTGACGAGGAACATGATAGCGGCTTGTAAACAGATAATGAAGTAAAATTGCACACACACCTCAGCATTTTATATAATTGTCCCAATGCTTATGAAATCAAATTTATTTCAAAAATAATTAAATAGACACCAGCTTTATTATAAATATTTAAAGTAAATTTAGGGTCCTGATCCACCAGTTGACAATGACTGCAGTAGATGAGGTAAATAATATCATACTGCAGGTATTCACTCGCAACCCTAGGGAAGATAGGCGGCGTAGATAACGAACAGAGGGATGGAGGTATATTCAACTAGCCATGAGCTTACAACTTCATCTTAGCATGTCGCATAGAGTTGGAATAATGGTTCAGCAAAGGTAACAAATTAATTAAGTTTTGCAACTAATTCATATGTTGTGTTTTTTTGCCAAGAATGCCAATTGTGTGTTGTGTACAGGTAGTTGTGTGTGCTGTTCCTACCTCAGTATGAAAATTTATTATAGGCTAAGCTATCTGCTGTACAAAATTGTTATTGCTCCGGGAATCATTCTTAGTTTTTGTTGTGTTTTTGTGTAGTCAGAACCTGCTCTGAATGATGTTATGGCTCAGCTGGAATGTCTTTGTATGCTGTCTCTACTTGGACTTGGGAGGTTTTTCCAAGGTGAGCCTAATGATTAGCGCCTAATTAAAGAGTGCTGCCTGTGCTAAACCTCTCTTTACATGCAAACCCACTGTACAAGTGTTGACATAACATGCATGCAGAGTCCATTTCTATTCCCAGTTAAAAGAGTATGCTGATGGAGTCTCCATTTTGCATTCATAATGAGTTGGATTGTTTATTCAGTAACAAAGCAAAGATTAGTAGCAATAGTAGGCCATTGCTACACGGTTGACTACTGCACAGTATTAGAACTATTATTAAGCTTCAAAAGACCTATGTTGGTTGGTTTTGTCATTGCAGGACAGTGACATTCTGTCCCTTGGCGTGTCGTTGCATCGCTCCTGGTGGAAGGAAGGTGGAAGGCCCAGGCTGTCAAAGTGAGCTTCTTCTGTCCACTGACTGGAAGATCCAGGAAAACCCACAGTTGACCACCGTGCTGAGCTGCTGGCTGGAGTACCAGTACATAGAAGCTCTGCACGGCATCATCCAGTTCTTCATAGCAGCAAGGATGCGCTTTGTGTCTTCTGTGCATATCAAGATGACTGTTGTTGTCTATCGCCACAGCTTCCAGCATTTGTTTATGCCTGCTATGTGGTCAGTCTTTTCTCCAATCAAGAGGACGCCTGTAAGTAAACTACTGACCATTTGTTTGTGCACAAAAATATGGATGATGTTCAACTTAGACTCTATCATCTGAACAACAATAGTACAATAATCATATTTTGTTTTGCATTATGTTTAATGTATTGCTTTTCTCGTGTATTTCA
Organism: Oostethus manadensis; assembly: GCA_024372805.1. Classification (NCBI taxonomy): domain Eukaryota; kingdom Metazoa; phylum Chordata; class Actinopteri; order Syngnathiformes; family Syngnathidae; genus Oostethus; species Oostethus manadensis. The sequence continues at coordinate 3,058,481 of QODF01000023.1, read as the reverse complement.
GCTGTGGTATGTAAGTGGCTTTCCCCAATCCATCTACTGTAACACACATGTTTTCTGCTACCTCTCATGTGCAGTATATGTTTTTGTGTTTTTCAGATTAAAAATTAGGAACCTAGTTGACAAAGGCTGCGATCCAGATTACATTTTGTCACCAGTTTGTCCTTACTTAAACATCAATATTAAACTCCAGTGATGGAAAAGGATTACTGTATTAATACAGTATCGTGTAAATATGTGTGTGGATGTGGTTGTGAAATATGTAAATAAAAACGTTCATATTTCAGGACGTGAAGTAAATGTCTGTGGTTGTTACAGTTTTGCTCAACCATCCAATAAAATGTGCACATTGCACACGTAGATATAAGATACACATTTATAACACACAAAACGTTCGGGTAGTGGTAATTTCAGTTTAGTTTTTAATAATAATAATAATAATAATACATTTTATTTGCTTTTTATGTGCTTTTCAAAAACTTTGAGTGCTAAAAGCTAACAAAGAGCAGGAAAAAGTGCCATTCCTTAGTGCTTAGGACGTTTTCAACCTACTAAAGTGTTGTGCTCTGCCAATAAGCAGCATTGCTAGCATGGGCGCGCTGCTGCTAGGTAGCCGAAGACGCGTAGTTTAACTCATTGCGTCACTTCCGGATAACAGACCCGGTTGAAGCTGCAGTCGGGTTAAGTTAGCTGGTCCGCTGAGGCAGCCCGAATATTAAATGTAACAGTGAGGGCTCGAACCCCCGCTGGCTTCATATTGACAGGACGTGGTGCAGCGTCGGCAGGCACAGAACAAGCCAAGCGGCCTCTCCTGCTGGGGACAGCAAATAGCTGCTGCGGCTAACTGTTTTAGCCAAGTAACATCATCTCTAGCTGCTAGCATTTCCACAAAGCGGAGTTTGGGAAGCCTGCACACTGAACGTCTTGTCACGGGGCTGCAAACAACACCTGGAGCATCGATGATGTCCGCCGCCAGCATTGACCCGCAGGTAGGCAGCAACAATACGCGCCGTGTCATTTTATTCCTCCAAGGAATCGACGTGAATTTCCACTGAGGCCAGCTAATTTGCTAACTGAAAGGCTAGGTTAGCTGGAAAAAACTGCTTGTAATCAAGGCCTACTGGGCTACAGTCCTCACTGTGTACATTGTTGTAATAGCATCACACCAACAGCATTTTTTTCAATGCAGCATTTAGATGTGCAAAATGTGATCACTTTGTTATGTTGCGAGGATAATGTGTGATGCTTTGAGTGCCATTCACGACCCATGTAAGCTTTCATCTCCCTTTCTCATGCACCCCTCTACTCAGATATCGAAAGGTCAGGATGCCAACAAAGGTAAGACGTACATGAGTTGTATTCACCTAATTGAGTAGTTATACTCCAGTGACAATAAACATACACCCCTTGGCGCTCCATTTATGTCTGATCCATAATTCATCAATTTATCAGTCATGATGGGGCAGTGGGGCCGCACGGTGGATGAGATGAATCTCCGTTGGGCATCTCTGTGTGGAGTTTGCATGTTCTCCCCGTGCGTGTGTGGGTTTTCTCCGGGTACTCCGGTTTCCTCCCACATTCCCAAAACATGCATGTTAGGCTAATTGGCGACTCTGTGTGTGTCCCGGTGTGTCATGCGGTATGAATGTGAGTGTGAATGTTTGTTTGTCTATATGTGCCCTGCGATTGACTGGCGACCAGTCCAGGGTGTACCCCGCCTCTCGCCCAAAGCCAGCTGGGATAGGCTCCAGCATCCCCGTGACCCTAATGAGGATAAGCGGTATAGAAAATGAATGAATGAATATTGGGGCAGTTTTTGTTCAAGTCAATTGAGTACCTAATTACATTGATTGGCGTTTGCATGATCTTCCTGTGCTTAGTGGTTTTTTTCTCACATTTCCAAAACGGCGTTGGATTTTCAATTTGCCATGGTGTGTGTGACTGTGAATGTTTGTCTATATGTGTCCTAACTGGTGTCCAGAGTGTACCCCACCTCTCACCTAAAATCAGCTGGGACAGACTCAAACTCACCCGTGACACTAATAGAAAATAAATGAATGAATGAATTGTAATTTACTTGCCTTGTACATAATTGGATATTTTACCCATCAGAGTAATGAACACATGATGTTACACTGAATCGGTGTTTGACTGCCTAGCTTTCTTTGATAAATTTCTGTTTTATTGCAGCCTTTCCCGTTTCAGTGCAGAACGGTTCCCTGCACCAGAAGGATGCGGTCCACGACAACGACTTTGAGCCTTATCTCACTGGACAGTCCAATCAGGTGGGCAGCTTGCATTGGGTTTTAGGACATCAAGGCTGTGTTTACACTTGTAATCTGGTACGAAAAACAAATGTGAAACACCCCGGAGTCTGATTGCGTTCAAGCTTGGTCAAACAAACCACACTATCAGAGCAAGCCAAACTTGTCAAGTGTGAACACAGCCAAAAAGTCATCATCTCGTTCTTACTCCTAACAAATGGTGTTGTTACTGTTTGTAGAATAACAGCTATCAGTCCATGACAGACCCTTACCTGTCCAGCTACTACGCCCCCTCCATTGGATTTCCTTACCCCCTCAGTGAGGCTCCGTGGTCTACAGGTGGTGACCCACCTATACCCTACTTGACACCCTACGCACCCCTCAGCAATGGAGACCACCACTTCATGCATGACACAGTGTTTGGGCAGCCCGGGGGGCTCAGCAGCAGCATTTATCCACACCGGTTTAACTTTTTCCCAGAGAACCCGGCCTTCTCCGCCTGGGGTACCAGTGGTTCTCAGGGTCAGCAGACTCAAAGCTCAGCCTATGGGGGGAGTTACAGCTACCCACCAAGCTCATTAGGAGGCACCTTAGTCCCGGATGGTCAGACCGGTTTCCATAGCGACACCCTCAGCAAGGCTCCAGGTATGAACAACCTAGAGCAGGGCATGTTGAGCCTTAAAATAGGCGGGGATGTGATAGCAGGAAGCTCGAGTGTGAAGGCTGCTGGCTCGGTGATCGGTGGCGGTGCTAGTGTCGCAGTTGCCACGGGCAACGGGGGAACGCCAGTAGGAATGCCACCTCAGAAGCCCGCATCGTGGGCTGCTATCGCTAGTAAGCCCGCCAAGCTACAGCAACAAAAGACCAAGAACAAGCTTGGCACGCCCATAGGTGTTGGACCTCTGCCCCCACCACCCATCAAACACAACATAGACATTGACACGTGGGATAATAAAGTGGTCGCTACAAAGATGGCTCCCCCTTTGCACCACCACCACCACCAACAGCATCAGGCGCAGCAGCTTCACTCTCACCCTGCTAGCCTCTTGCCTCCTCTTCAGCAGTCGCTCCAGTCAGCCCAGTCTCTTGTGCAGCAGATGACCATGCAGGCTCCTCCACCTCCTCCCCTCCAGTCGTACCAGAACCACAACTCTGCTCCAGCACCTCAGACCCGCTGGGTAGCCCCTCGCAATCGCAACTTGTGTTACGGTGGCGGAAGCTTGGACAGTAGCGGCTCCTCAAGTGGCGGGGGTATTGGTAACGGGGGTGGGGGGGGTGTCTGCTTGGGACTAGAGCCGGGCTGCGAGTCCCATCCCGTCCTTGAGAAGCTGCGAGCAGCCCACAGTTACAACCCCAAGGAGTTTGACTGGAACCTGAAAAATGGCAGAGTGTTCATTATCAAGAGCTACTCTGAAGATGACATTCACCGCTCCATCAAGTACTCCATCTGGTGCAGCACGGAGCACGGCAACAAACGTTTGGACTCTGCTTTCAGGGCCATGAACTCCAAAGGTCCCGTCTACTTGTTGTTTAGTGTGAACGGCAGCGGTCATTTCTGCGGCGTGGCAGAAATGCGCTCGCCCGTGGACTATGGCACCAGTGCTGGTGTTTGGGCGCAGGACAAGTGGAAGGGCAAGTTTGATGTGAACTGGTTATTTGTTAAGGACGTGCCTAATAGCCAGCTGCGCCACATCCGCTTGGAAAACAACGACAACAAGCCAGTCACCAACTCGCGGGACACTCAGGAGGTTCCTCTGGAGAAGGCCAAGCAGGTGCTCAAGATCATTGCCCAGTACAAACACACCACCTCCATCTTTGATGACTTTTCTCACTATGAGAAGAAGCAGGAGGAGGAAGAGGTGGTCAAAAAGGTCAGTTTTACATTTGCCACATCTGAATAACAATGCCCGCGAACCTAATGACGATAAGCAAATGGATGGATGAATTACTTATCCTTATTTAGAAAAACAAAAAATGTTAAAATGTCCTTCAATTGGTATCTTTAACATAAAGGGGTTATTTTTAAATGTGTAGTTAGCTTGTTTGTGTTACATCATAGCAAAAGCATCCTTGAGAGGCACATGTGAATACATCCCTTTGTTGTCTGTATTATTATTTGAATTGAAACTGGTACATATTTGATAAAAAAAAAAGTCAAGGTGATGCTAACATTCATGTCACAAAGTTAGGGCTTTAACCTTTTGGAAAATAAGTGGACAGAGGTAATGTTTTTATAATCTGCATAAAATGATATAATTTCCTTAATGGCAAACGGGATATTTAGGTGAATCCTAACTCTATGCAGTATGACATGATATTTTAAAAGGCCAAGCTTTGTTTTCCAGAGCTACGAGCCTGCCACAATACAGAACCGCTCCCGACTTGATCAGGTAAAAAGAAAAGGAAGTAATTTTTCAGAAATGAAAATGATCTTGGAAGACATGTCAAGTGTTTTACATACAATTCGTGTGAAAGTGCATGCATGTGCCACTTCTCTGCATCCTTTTATGCATGTGTCTGCTATGCAGGATTATCACTGCATCCAAAGCTTGTTTTCTTTGCTCTCCGTGCAGGATCGTCAGAAGTAAACATGCTACGCCTTGTGGGAGCTCAATGGCAGGTGCTGCTGGGATGAATACAATGAAATGTATTTAGAATAAACAAAAAGAAGACGACACATGGACATGAAGAATACTGAAGACTAATATTTTTTCTATTTAATTTGTCGGCTCTGGCCTCTCTTAACCACATCACTCACTGCTCCCCATTTTTAGTAGGTGGGAAGGGATGAAGTCTCTTTAGTACTACATGCATACTTTTTTTTTAAAGCCTTATTGCTGCCCCGGAACATTAAAAATGTACATAAACCTGCACGTCTATTTTTAAGATCTCATGACAACATGCTGCTGATATTCAGTGACTGTTCACATTGTGGTTTGTGTGTCGGAGAAATGTGAAGTGCTTGTGCTGGTGAATCTTGCGAGTGAACAAACGTCTGCTATTCGTGTGTGGCCACTTGTGTTTAATATCACGACACATTTTGTCATGTCCACTTTAGGAATGTGTGCAAGTCTGCCTGCAGACAAAATGTGCAAAAGGTTCAGACTTTTTTAAGCACCCGAAAAAGAATTGACTGAATAATGACACTAATTTAAAATAGAGCATCATGGTGGAGAAAGCTTGTCTGTCTGTATTTTTTATTTTTATTTTCTCTCCACCGCAAAGCCTTAATGTTTCCTTTCACATAGTTTCAGGGAATTTGTGTACGTAATTACAGTCCCTCTCTTAACAAATGTAATATTTGGCGCTTTTTATCAGTTCTTTGCTTTCAGTCAGCTGCTTTTTGTTACTTCTCTCATTTGTTCTCTCACTGTCTCGTCCAAATCTGATGTAGCATGTAATGCTTTTAAAACTTTGTCTCTCGGTTTGGTTGTTTATTAACATACTAGTATTTGATGATGGCATAATTTCCATTGCTGTGACCCTCCCTCATGCACCATCAAGAATATAAGCTTTAATGTACTGGCATTTCTAACTGCAAACGCCTCAAACATTTAACTGTAGCATTATACTCAACTGATTTATTCTTAGTGTATGGACACCCAGAGACTAGCCTATATGCTATATGTTTGTGATGTTTTTGTTTTTTTAATAACTTGCTGTATTCCGTCGTCGTGTGATTGAATGAGAGTTGACAGTAAAGAGAGGGCGTATGACTGCGGTGCAACCAGAGCTATATAACAGTATTGGATTATAGAAAAAATTATGCAAAAAAAGTTTAATGTCACCCCTGAATTAAATATCATTGTGTCAGAGGTCACTATCACATTCTTAGATTTGATCATATTCATTATTAAAGATATACTTACCTGTTATTGTGCCTTTATTTCTTCATTGTCAACGAAATAAGCTCTTGTTTTTCTTTAGTAGTTATCGGCCAACCTCTTGGTCTTTTTCAAAAATGGATTCATACTGCACTTGAAAATGCCATATTAGTAATTCATAAATTGGGCCATTGCTACTAAGTTCATTGGGTTTGTTTGTGGTGGAGTCACTCAACTTTATCTAGCATGTTTATTTAAAACATACAGAACTCACTATCAAAAAACTATTACAATGTTTTGTGTCACTTTTATTGGTAGACCATTTAATACATATTTCTACCAACAATACAAACTAATATTAAAATGTTAAACATTGAAATATGTCCAGGCAGGTACAATACAGGCCAAAGGTTTGGACACACCTCATTCTATGTGTTTTCTTTATTTTCATGACTATTTACATTGTACAGTAGATGTACGTAACAAACGTGTGAAATAACACTATGTCTTATATATTAGATGCCTCAAAGTAGCCACCCTGTGATAGCAGTTGATAGCACTGCAAACCCTCGGTGTTCTCTCAATGAGCTTCATAAAATGGTTTTCACTTCACAGGTGTGCCTTGTCAGGGTTACTTACTGAAATTTCTTGCCTTATTAAAGTTTTGTTGTGCACAGGTCAGGCTGATACACAACAACTGTTAGAATTCCTATTATGGGAAGAACCTATTGGCTAAGTAAAGAGAAATGAGTGACCATCATTACTTCAAGAAATGAACAGAAGTCAGTCTGGAAAATTCCAAAAACTTTGAATGTGTCCACAAGTGAATGAGAAAGTGTGTCTAAACTTTTGGCCTGTAGACACTAAATTTACAAAAGTATTCAGAATTAATCAATAATGTATTCAATAAAAACTTAACCAAGCTAGTTTGGACAATTGCATTCCTCCAACTTTGTCGGAACATTTTATGTTTCTTTTCTAGCATGACTTTGTCCCGCAGTGCACAAAGAAAGTTCCAAAAAGAAATCATTGGTGTGGAAGAACTCACATCAGCATCTTTGGGGTGAAATAGAAGAGTGAAGTGATTTTTTTACATATCTTATAGAGCCCGTGACCCTAATGAGGATAAGCAGCATACAAAATGGATGGGTGGATGGATGTATCCTATATAGCGCAAGGGTGTCCAAACTTTAGACAGAAAAATTATAGAATGTGGGCCCACTTTGATATTTTGCACCTATGTTAATCAAACCTGCAAGAACGTGTAACACTAAATGTAACTTTTATTTAAATTAAACAACTAAATAGTCCCTTTCCACACATACAGTACTAACCCAAAAAGTTGGTAACAGTTTGTTCAACTGTACAAGTCCATCCATCCATTTTCTCATCCTGACTAAGGTATGCTGGAGCCTATCCCAGCTGACTTTTGGTGGGGTACACCTTGGACTGGTCGGTAGCCATTAGCAGGTGACGTATAGGACAACATTCACATTCATACCTACGGACAATTTTGAGTCGCCAATTAATCTTAATCTAGAAATAATAATGTCTTTTATAATTTTTTTGTTTTTACTAAAACTGTCAATTTGAAAATCCATGAACAACATATTTTTGTATTAATATAATTTATGTTTAACATACTGATGTATTAACCATTACAGATACACAAAATATATTTTTGCTAATTACGCAGTTGCGGTTTATTTCCAACAGCTGTGGCATAAACCTTACACTGTATCAATGCATAAATGTCAGAATATTCTGCTGTCTTTAATCTTTTGATGAAAATATTCCACGGGTCAATTAATTAAAAACGAGGTTAGGCTCCAAATGGCCCCCGGGCCGCACTTTGGACACCAGTGTTGTAAAGCTGTTGGCACCAGCCGTCGTACTGTCACGTCTAGTAATGGTCCGATGAATATTTGTGTCTCCATGTATTCTCCCCATATTTTTACCGAATGTGGCATCCATGCGTGTCTTTCCATGCTGCGCACTGATTCCTCTCTTGGCATTCACCGCGTGCCTTAATCCTTTCGATGTGCAATCAAGGTCCGCTGTGAACACAAAGAGCGGCATCTTTTCCCGTCATCTGACTCACGCTCTGCCTTTCTCTATTACATGCACGTCAAGCCTGCACTCCCTCCATAAATCACTTCTTGCATCTTCGAGATGTCAACACACAGCACGATGACAATGTTATTTAATCCAACATGAAGGCTCTTCGTGAAACACCTCCCAGTCGACTATTGGAGCATACCAAGCCTTTGGCAGGCCCACACGTTCCTCCGTTTCTGTCGCTTTCTTCCGAGCCGTCACACAAAACTACAAAATACAGTTACTCGCACACCGTTTTTTGCAATTAATCATGTCATGTCCTGAGTGGCGTGTTCCGGTGTCCAAAACGGCGTCATGACGTCACGGAAGTGTCCCGCATGGCCATCGTGATGCGCTGACCGCGGTGCTGAAAGTGGATCGATGTGCAACCGAGTGCTCCCTCCTCCTTCTTCCTCTTCATCCTCTTCCAATGGAGCTTCGTCCCAACACAGCGGTAGATATAGTGAAACACACAATGGGTTGTAGAAAATATTTCACCCCCTCTGTAAATTATATTTTCAAAATGTGCAAACTTTAAACGGATGCAAAGTTTCATTTTTTTAAAAGTGATTGTACTATACTACGACGAGATCGGTTAAACTACAGTATTTACATCACGTTTGCACTTGTACTAAGCATTTTATTTCATCCAACCACTTCTACGTGTTTCAGCAATTACTGATTGTTGGTGCAATACCTGTTTTTTTTTTGTTTTTTTTTAACATTTTCTAATAGGGAGAGAAAAAATAGAGAATGTGTAACAAAATATCTTATATATATATATAAGTATATATAAGAGCTTATAACAGGGGTACCCAAACATTTTCCACTGAGGGCTGCATACTTAAAAATCCAAGATGTGGGGACCACATTTAAATTTACTAAAACTTATATAGACGTTTTCCCCTTTTAATTCAGCCTTATGCTATTTTCCGCTTAATATTATGACTTAACTCTCATAACATGTCTTAATAGAGAACACGCAAACTCCACACGGACATGCCCAATAGAGATTCAAAGCCCTCAATATTTTGTATGTCTACTTAAATATGCAAGGTTTTTCTGTAAATGTGGTTTATTTAGTTTTGCATTTCTTATGTATTTTTAATGACGTAAACTAGGTCTTATTCTCATCTGTTCTATGTCCGACTGTTGGCCATCATGCATCCTCTCCTTAGAAATATCGAATATGATCTCATTTATATTTCTGGTCATTACTTTGTTGTTTAATTGTTTCAAAATGTCAACTTTAAGGTGACAATAGTGTACTTTCATGCAACCCTTAAGAAGACACACAAATCAAAATTTTTTTTTTTACCAAAACGCATATCAATGACTCAAACGAGTGCAAAGTATGTTTCACAACAAAATAGCAAAACAGTACATGAACAACTCAACAATATAAATATCTTACTTTTAGAAAATTTTATGTAACATAAAATAATCTATCTAGTTTATAACAATAAGGGTTAATGTTGCACTTGTATTCCCTCCTTTAATGTGGCTTCTATCTTGGAAAGCTTGTTACCATTGGGCAGCAGCAGGCATCAGTTATGAGATCTGTTGGTTTGTAAACACCAAGCAAACTTGTTTCTAATATTAGCAACTATATTGAACTTCCAAATACTTTTCAATAAAAAAAAAAGACTCATGTGTCCAGTTTTTCTAAACCTGTAAGCATCACAGCTTGAGTTGTTCGTTTGGGTCACATCTGACTGAAGGACTTTCTAGGTCAACACGTTGTGCGTGTAGAGAAAGACTCTACATAACTAGAGAAAGTGGAGAAAGACTAGATCAAGTAGAGAAAGACTCCAAGACCTACGACATGGACAGTGGTGATGAGGGAGAAAACTGCAGCCCATGACTGAGTGACTTTAATCAGGTAACCTGTTATTGAGACCATCAGCACACCTGTGCAGCACACGTTTCATTGACACTTACTTCACATGTTTACACTCCATGGTAAGAATACCAAATCTGATGCTTAACAACAATGCTGTTGATACATACCCATGAAGGCACCCAGCATATTCATAAAACCTAATGCAGAACAAGAAAATTAATAATTAACAAAGCTTATAATAATGACATTCTTGCTAATATTTGTTAAACACAAAGTACAGCTAAATATATTGTAACCACCTACACACTGATTGCTTAAATGCACAAATTCTGAAGAGTAGATTTGTAGTCTCAATGCAACACCAAACTTGCAAAAAACTACATTTACTGTAGTTCACAAACAAACCACCAGATACATGCGTACCAAAGAGAGCAACAGCACACGATGGGGTAAGATCCTGCACGTTCACAGACACACCACTGAAACACATTCATATACATTCAGCACGCAGACATTAGATTTGTAAAGAACAAAACAAAACCAAAGACTCTTTTTTTTAAATTCCTTTAAGCAAGATTTAATGTTTCTATAGTTATAAGGTTATGGTAAGGTCAATATATACACAAAACCACATTTATTTGAAATTATTATAAGAAATATGGTATTTGTATTACATATAATATAAAAAAATGAATGAATTTTAATTTATCAATGCTATATCAGCTTTTACGCTTCTATGTTTCTCAACAGAAGGCATGTGTTTGATTGCTGGCCAGGGTTGCATCCGGAAATGCATCTGGTATAAAAACTAAGCCAAAATCATCACGCAACTGACTCGCTGTGGTGACCCCTGAGCATAGGATACCCTAAATAAATACCCATACATACTGTACGGTACTGTGCAAAGGTCTTTGACAACCATTAAATATATTTCTTCAACAATACTTTAATGGCCATGTATAATTAGAATGTCACATAATAGACACAGACCTATGCCAAAGCGTATTTGGTAACAAAATTGGGAAAAAAAACATAGGTTTTTTTTGTGTCAGGGTGTGAACTGTTACTTTGATACCATAGTGATTCAAATATTACATTTTTGTAATAGCACCATTATCCAGATCCTCACCAAAATGTAATGGATTCTTCCTTGGTCCATGTGCAACCCATCTACAAAGTTTGGTGGAAGTCGGTTTTGTATTATTAGTACAATCCTGCACATTTTCTCTGTCTACTATTGACTATTTCACTGTCAAACTGTTTGTATGAGTATATAACTCTGTCTTTACGATATCTACAACATTCCAACATGACTTCCTGGTTATATCACCTCTAACGTGTCATATCATATATCATGAGGCACCTTTAAACAGGCAAGTAGGTACCTACTGTTTAAGGAAAGGGAACCCATAGCAGCAGAAATCAAGATCACTGCCATGGGAAACGAGACCTTTCCAGCCAGCAGCATCAGAAAAACACCAGATGCACCCATGCCAATGAACTGAGGAAGGGAAGATGTGATAAAAGAGCAACAATAGTATTGCTATTATTGCCTTAACTCCAGCAGCACGATAAGGAGCATGTTATGATTAGGACTCTACCATCCGCATACAACAGATGTATACTTGAGTAACATCACAAAAATTGAACATTTCCAACCTTATTGCTGATTTATTGTAGCTTTCTATCCAGTACGTCTCAAAGGACTCTTGATTTTGTTCACAATGTTGCTGCTCAAGTACTAACTTGAACTTGGAGAGGAGATAATATTTTGTGAGTAGTAGGCACCATTGTGTTGATATCGATATAAAATCAAAAACTAACTCATGGCAAAGTATGAAGGTGTTCCTTTCCCTTCCTCAAGAGTCTTCAATAAAGGCAAAAAATGATGTTCATGTTCATTCATCTTGTTCATTTGTCATTTATACTTCTGTTCTCTGCATGTAAAACTATATATTCTCTATAAAATGAGTTTTTTAATGTTAGTGGGTGTCTGCAGCAGATTCACTTGCTATACAATATTTTTTATGGAAAGGGTGTCCAAACCTTTTCCAGCGATGTCTTATGAAAACGTTTTATTTTGTAAAAAAAAACCTAGCAGAGACGAGACCCTAAGGTCACCAAGCTGGACTCCCTCAACACCTTAACTGCGCCTATAAATTCTGTCCATGAAGATTATGAACAGAATCGGTGACAAAGGGCGGAGGCCAACGTTCATCGGAAATAAGCTCGACTTACTGCTGGCAATGCGAACCAGACTCCTGCTTCGATTGTACAAGGACCGAATGGCACGTAGTAGCTGGTCACCAATCCCGTACTCCCAGTGCACCCCCCACAGGACACCACGAAGGACACGGTCGAATGCCTTTTCCAAGTCTACAAAGCACATGTAGACTGGTTGGGCAAACTCCCACATACCCTCCAGTACCCTTGCAAAGGTGTGAGCTGGTCCAGTGTTCCGCGACCGGGACGAAAACCACATTGCAGCTCCTGTAACCGAGTTTCGACTAACGGTCGTGCCCTTCTCTCCAGCACCCTGGAGTAGAGTTTCCCAGGGAGACTGAGGGGTGTTATCCCCCTATAGTTGGAACACACCCTCCGGTCACCCTTTTTAAAAATGGGGACCACCACCCCGGTCTGCTAATCCAGAGGTACTGTTCCCGACTATCATGCAATGTTGTAGATGCGTGTCCACCAACACAGTCCCTCAACATCCAGAGCCTTTAGGAATTCAGGGCGGAACTCGTCTACCCCCGGAGCCTTGCCATTGGGGAGTGTTTTAATTACCCCAATTACCTCAGCCACGGTGATGGAACTGTCCACGTACGTATCCTCAGACTCTGCTTCCTCTACGGAAGGTATGTCAGTGGGATTGAGAAGGCCCTCAAAGTATTCCTTCTACCGACCAACTATATCCACAGTCAAGGTCAGCAAGCCCCCGTCCGCACTGTAAACAGTGTGAACTGGGGGCTGCTTCCCCTTTCTGAGATGTCGGGCGGTTTGCCAGAATCTCTTTGAGGCCGACCAAACGTCGTGCTCCATAGCCTCACCGAACTCCTCCCACACCCGAGTTTTTGCCTCGACCACCGCTGATGCCGCGTGTCGCTTGGCCTGCCGGTACCTGTCAGCTGCTTCAGGAGTTGCACAAGCCATCCATGCTTGATAGGACTCCTTCTTCAGCTTGACAGCAGCACGTTCATTCATTGCACGGTGCAATGAACACATTTATAATCATATACAGTGGTGTGAAAAACTATTTGCCCCATTCCTGACTTTTTATTCTATTGCATGTTTGTCACACAAAATGTTTCTGATCATCAAACACATTTTAATATTAGTCAACAATAACACAAGTAAACACAAAAAGCAGTTTTTAAATGTTTTTATTATTTTGGGAGAAAAAAATTCAACCCCACTTTGCCCTGTGTAAAAAAGTAA
>QODF01000023.1:3012303-3044162 GCA_024372805.1 Oostethus manadensis | reverse complement strand
TCCACAGTCAAGGTCAGCAAGCCCCCGTCCGCACTGTAAACAGTGTGAACTGGGGGCTGCTTCCCCTTTCTGAGATGTCGGGCGGTTTGCCAGAATCTCTTTGAGGCCGACCAAACGTCGTGCTCCATAGCCTCACCGAACTCCTCCCACACCCGAGTTTTTGCCTCGACCACCGCTGATGCCGCGTGTCGCTTGGCCTGCCGGTACCTGTCAGCTGCTTCAGGAGTTGCACAAGCCATCCATGCTTGATAGGACTCCTTCTTCAGCTTGACAGCAGCACGTTCATTCATTGCACGGTGCAATGAACACATTTATAATCATATACAGTGGTGTGAAAAACTATTTGCCCCATTCCTGACTTTTTATTCTATTGCATGTTTGTCACACAAAATGTTTCTGATCATCAAACACATTTTAATATTAGTCAACAATAACACAAGTAAACACAAAAAGCAGTTTTTAAATGTTTTTATTATTTTGGGAGAAAAAAATTCAACCCCACTTTGCCCTGTGTAAAAAAGTAACTGCCCCTGCACCTAATAACTGGTTGGACCACCCTTAGCAGCAATAACTGCAATCAAACGTTTGCCATGACATGCAACAAGTCTTTTACAGCGCTATGGTGGAATTTTGGCCCACTCATCTTTGCAGAATTGTTGTAATTCAGCTTTATTTGAGGGTTTTCTAGCATGAACCGCCTTCTTAAGGTCATGCCACAGCATCTCAATGGGATTTAGTTCAGGACTTTGACTAGGGCACTCCAAAGTCTTCATTTTGTTTTTCTTCAGCCATTCAGAGGTGGATTTGCTGGTGTGTTTTGGGTCATTGTCCTGCTGCAGCACCCAAGATCGCTTTAGTTTGAATTGACGAACAGATGGCCGAACATTCTCCTTCAGGACTTTTGGGTAGACGGTAGAATTCATGCTTCCATCTATCACAGCAAGCTTTCCAGGTCCTGAAGCAGCAAAACATCCCCAGACCATCACACTACCGCCACCATATTTTACAGTTGGTATAATGTTCTTTTTATGAAATGCTGTGTTACTTTTACGCCAGATGTAACAGGACACGCACCTTCCAAAAAGTTCAACTTTTGTCTCGTCAGTCCACAAGATATTTTCCCCAAAGTCTTGGCAGTCACCGAGATGTTTTAAGACGACCCTTAATGTTCTTTTTGCTTAATAGTGGTTTGCTTCTTGGAACTCTGCCATGCATGCCGTTTTTGCCCAGTCTCTTTCTTATGAAGGAGTCGTGAACACTGACCTTAATTGAGGTAAGTGAGGCCTGCATTTCTTTAGATGTTGCCCTGGGATCTTTTGGGACCTATCGGATGAGTTGTCTCAGCGCTCTTGGGGTAATTTTGGGCGGGGGGCCACTCCTGGGAAGGTACACCACTGTTCAATGTTTTTGCCATTTGTGGATAATGGCTCTCACTGATGTAATCAGGCCTGGGGGTGGCTACAGAAATTGAACTCAGGTGTGATAAACCACAGTTAAGTTATTTTTTAATAAGGGGGGCAATCACTTTTTCACACAGGGCCATGTAGATTTGGAGTTTTTTCCCTCCCTTAATAACGTGAACCTTAATTTTAAAACTACATTTTGTGTTCAATTATGTTATCTTTGACTAATTGTGACAAACATGCAAAAGAATAAAAAGTCAGCAAGGGGGCAAATAGTTGTTCACACCACTGTAAGTGAAAAATCTATTTTTTGTGACACATTTCAATTTTCTATCAGGATATTGGTGGCGGTGGACTCGGCTCACTAATGTTGGACTGGGACAAATGGGAAAGTGTATTCGATGCTGTTTGTTTTCTGTCTGGACTCTGGGCACTCATTGTTTGGCAGTGTTTATTGAAAGTTGCCGCATGTACGACTTTTATGGAACTAATAGCACAGCTTTTAATAGTGATCCAGTTATGAATGCCAAATAGGCTGCACAGAATGCTTTTCCTTGAATTTACACCATTTTTAGCAATGTCTGGAGTTATTTATTTCCATCACTTTGATGAAGATTAAAGCATAACAATTACTGAATGATTCTTATGAAATTAAGGACAGCAAAACTCAATCATTTTGGTGTCTAATAGTTATACCATAACCAGTAGCCTGTCCTCCACAAACTACTTTAGGTCCAGGAGCCGCAACGGGGAACAAGCCAGTGTCTTATTGTGCCGGTCCCAAGCCCGGATAAATACAGAGGGTTGTGTCAGGAAGGGCATCCGACGTAAAACTTTGCCAAACCAGAACATGCGAATCAAACAAATGACTTCCATACCGGATCGGACGTGGCCCGGGTTAACAACGCCCGCCACCGGTGCTGTTCACCGACAGGGTGCCGGTGGAAACTGGATTACTGTTGGCCGAAGAAGGAGAGGAGGAAGGTGTGTCCGTAGGAGGAGAGAGAAGAGGAATGCTAAGAGTCTAGAACTAAGAGTTGGGACTTTGAATGTTGGAACTATGACAGGAAAAGGTAGAGAATTAGTTGACATGATGCAGAGAAGGAAGGTAGACATATTGTGTGTCCAGGAGACCAGGTGGAACGGTAGCAAGGCTAGAAGCTTAGGAGCAGGGTTCAAGCTGTTCTATCATGGTGTAGATAGGAAGAGAAATGGAGTAGGGGTGATTTTGAAGGAGGAGTTTGCTAGCAACGTCCTGGAGGTAAAAAGAGTGTCAGATAGAGTGATGAGCCTGAAGCTAGAAATCGAAGGTGTGATGTTCAATGTTGTTAGTGGGTATGCTCCACAGGTAGGATGTAAGATGGAGGAGAAAGAGAAATTCTGGTCAGACCTGGATGAAGTGATGCAGAACATCCCCAGAAGTGAGAGAGTTGTCATTGGTGCGGACTTCAATGGGCATGTTGGTGCAGGAAACAGAGATGATGAGGAGGTGATGGGCAAGTTTGGTATCCAGGAGAGGAACGCTGAAGGACAGATGGTGGTCGACTTTGCAAAAAGGATGGAAATGGCTGTAGTGAATACTTTCTTCCAGAAGAGACAGGAACATAGGGTGACCTACAAGAGTGGAGGTAGGAGCACACAGGTAGACTACATCTTGTGTAGAAGGTGTAACCTGAAGGAGGTCAGTGACTGCAAAGCAGTGGTAGGTGAGAGTGTAGCCAGACAGCATAGGATGGTGGTGTGTAGGTTGACTCTAGTGGTGAGAAGGATGAAGAGGGTAAAGGCAGAGCAGAGGACAAAATGGTGGAAGCTGAAAAAGGAGGAGTGTTGCGTGACATTTAGGAAGGAGTTGAAAAAGGCTATGGGTGGCCAGGAAGTCCTTCCAGATGACTGGACAACTACAGCTACTGTGATCAGGGAGACAGGTAGGAGAGTACTTGGTGTGTCATCTGGAAGGAAAGTAGATAAGGAGACTTGGTGGTGGAATGAGGAGGTGCAGGAGTGTATACAGAGTAAGAGGTTAGCTAAGAAGAAGTGGGACACTGAGAGGACTGAAGAGAGTAGACAGGAGTACAGAGAGATGCAGCGTAAGGTGAAAGTAAAGGTGGCAAAGGCCAAACAAGGGGCTTATGATGACTTGTATGCTAGGTTGGACAGCAAGGAGGGAGAGAAAGATCTATACAGGTTGGCAAGGCAGAGGGACAGAGATGGGAAGGACGTGCAGCAGGTTAGGGTGATGAAGGATAAGGATGGAAGGGTATTGACAGGTGCCAGTAGTGTCATGGGAAGATGGAAAGAGTACTTTGAAGAGTTGATGAATGAGGAAAATGAAAGAGAACAAAGAGTAGAAGAGGTGACTGTTGTGGACCAGGAAGTAGCAAAGATTAGTAAGGAAGAAGTGAGGAGGGCATTGAAGAGGATGAAGAATGGAAAGGCACTCGGTCCTGATGATATACCTGTGGAGGTATGGAAGTGTCTAGGAGAGGTGGCAGTAGAGTTCCTGACCGGGTTGTTTAACAAGATCTTAGATAATGAGAAGATGCCTGAGGAATGGAGGAGAAGTGTGCTGGTGCCCATTTTTAAGAACAAGGGAGATGTGCAGAGTTGTGGCAACTACAGAGGAATAAAGCTGATGAGCCATACAATGAAGTTATGGGAAAGAGTAGTTGAAGCTAGACTAAGGGCAAACGTGAGCATTTGTGAGCAGCAGTACGGTTTTATGCCAAAAAAGAGTACAACAGATGCAGTATTTGCTTTGAGGATGTTGATTGAGAAGTACAGGGAAGGTCAGAGGGAGCTGCATTGTGTTTTTGTAGATCTGGAGAAAGCTTATGACAGGGTGCCCAGAGAGGAACTGTGGTATTGTATGAGGAAGTCTGGAGTGGCAGAGAAGTATGTTAGAGCGGTGCAGGACATGTACGAGGACTGTAAGACGGTAGTGAGGTGTGCTGCAGGTGTGACAGAGGAGTTCCGAGTGAAGGTGGGACTCCATCAGGGATCAGCTCTGAGCCCCTTCTTGTTTGCTATGGTGATGGACAGGCTGACGGACGAGGTTAGACAGGAATCTCCATGGACTATGATGTTTGCAGATGACATTGTGATATGTAGTGAGAGCAGGGAACAGGTGGAGGAGAAGCTTGAGGGGTGGAGGTTTGCCCTGGAAAGGAGAGGAATGAAGGTCAGCCGCAGCAAGACGGAGTACATGTGTGTAAATGAGAGGGACCCAAGTGGAAGAGTGAGGTTACAGGGAGAAGAGATAAAGAAGGTGGAGGATTTTAAGTACTTAGGGTCAACAGTCCAGAGCAATGGAGAGTGTGGAAAAGAGGTGAAGAAGCGTGTGCAGGCAGGCTGGAATGGGTGGAGAAAAGTGTCGGGTGTGATGTGTGATAGAAGAGTTTCAGCTAAAATGAAAGGAAAGGTGTACAAAACTGTGGTGAGACCAGCGATGTTGTTTGGTTTAGAGACAGTGCCGCTGAGGAAAAGACAGGAGGCAGAGCTGGAGGTAGCAGAGATGAAGATGCTGAGGTTCTCTTTGGGTGTGACCAGGATGGACAGGATCAGGAATGAGCACGTCAGAGGGACAGCACATGTTAGAGGTTTTGGAGATAAGCCAGAGAGGCCAGACTGAGATGGTTCGGACATGTCCAGAGGAGAGATAGTGAATATATTGGTAGAAGGATGCTGAGTTTTGAATTGCCAGGCAGGAGGCCTAGAAGAAGACCAAAGAGGAGGTTTATGGATGTAGTAAAAGAGGACATGAAGGTAGTTGGCGCAAGAGAAGAGGATACAGAAGACAGAGTTAGATGGAGACAATTGATTCGCTGTGGCGACCCCTAACGGGATAAGCCGAAAGGAAAAGAAGAAGTTCTTCGACAGTGTCAAAATCATTAAAAACCTCTGCCACTGTCCAAGTGCTTCTACCTTTATGTTCAGCATGATTCTCAGAAGCTGTATGCTAAACTCAAGGGATAAGTAACTTGTTTATTAATTCATTCATTCATTTTCTATACCGCTTGAGTTTTTTCCAATTTGTTGGTGTCATAGCAAAATGTTTGCTGTATGATCCATGCAGGTCAACCCTATCCCATGCAGAGGGAAATACAAAATGACTCCCCCAATCAAAGAGTTTTTCAATATCTTATTTGCTGTGTCTCTGGTACCACTTTTTTACCTTTTATTTACAGTATGTATTTATTTTTAAGTATAAACTTAACCTCTCTGTCTCCTCTTTCTAAGGGCCATGGTTTTTGCTCATCTGTGCACATGTGGCACTTCCTACATTTTACTGTCATGGATGCCAACATACTTTAGTCAAGAATATCCACATGCCTCGGTATTTTTTTTTCCTTTTGGCTCACATGGCTTCAACTCTACGTATTATGCAACACTGCTAATTTGTGAATAACCTGTCTATTCTTGCAGACATGGGTGTACAATGTGTTTCCTTGGCTAGCAGCCGTTCCAGTAGCTCTTTGGGGAGGACATGTTTCGGATTCATTCATCAGCCAAGGTTTTTGTTGTTATCGCAGTTAAAGACATTATAGATCATATTTTGTTTACTTTTAGTAAATGCTATTAAAATGTTTGTATTTTTCCTATGTAGGATACAGTGTTGTGTTTGTAAAAAAGACGATGCAGGTAAATATGCTGACCTTTTTCACTCACACTGTCTTAAAGTTGATTGAAGTCGAAATGTGTGCAAATCCAGTATGTGTGTTAAGTGAAAGGAAACTAATGAAATGCATGATTTCATGACATATTCCAACCCAGTATGTTATTTGTACAATGTCCAATGTTTATCTTTTATCAAAAAGGAAGATTTTAGGTCTGCACTAAAAAAATGTCAGGGAATCTAGAAGATGTTCATAAGAAGAGAAGCTTTCTCCTACCTGCAATTCTGCTTTTACAGATACAGTAGCACCTCAGGTTTTGTCAGTAATTTTATAACCTAAACAAACAATATTTTTTATTGGCCCGTGGCAGATGGTAGGAATTAAATGAAACTGAAAAGAACAAAAAACAGCCACTATGGGGAAAAAAGGCATAAGGTGTAATGTAATGAGGAAAAGCTGAAATGTTGATGCTAATAATTACTTAAGTTGCGGCCGCAACGTGGTCGGTGCCAGTCGTGGTGGCAAGCCCCGAACCCGATGGTGGACACCGGGGGTTAGGGCTGCTGTCAAGCATGGATGTGTATGAATGTGTTGTGAATGGAATGTGTTCATATATTGTATGTGCGTGTGTTTTGGCGTACCCAAGACAGCTCCCACTTTGCATGATGCTCATTAAAAAGCCCTTTTCTTCTTCTGCTGCGCGCTGTGCAATTAGACTGACCAAAGATGGAAAACACACACCTGTAATACCAGTTTGGACAGATAAAAAACAACTTAGTTCACTGTTGATGTATTTAGATTTATTTATTAGCATTTACTGCATGTGGAGTAGTAGTCAAAATGATTCAATCCTAATTTAAAATTCTATTTACTTGGGCGTGCCACAAAGTTCAGCAGCACTGCACTCTTTAGCCATAACACCAAGCTGCAGCTTCCGTTCAACAGTCTGGCAGAGGAGCTCAAGGTCACCCGAGCCAGAGAAGTCTTGCTCTACAATGATTCCACCGACGCAAAAGAACTCCTCAGCAGGTGTGGAGGTCACAACAGGACGGAAGTGGCACGCCCAGGAAGATGTGGAATGGGCAGAGGCAAGGTTGCGACACAGCACCCTGGTGGACACAGTGGCTACTGGGCGGGCTGGGCTGAGTGGCAATATAAAACTTTGCTACAAAACCCAGCCACAGCTGGCCGTAAGATCACGTGCCATTGTGGCAGTAAGTAAGTTCACATTTTTGTTATTGAAAATTACAGCTTAAGTTCACTCATATTTTATTGTTGTTTACTAGCAGCATGACCCAGTACCCATTTTGTCAAGTGGGTACTTTCATTTTGTTATTGTTTTTTTCCACACATTTGTTGGTATCAGGAGAACTTTACGTTATGGTATTCCCCATCGTTCTGTGCTTGGACCCTTATCATTGGCTTTATGCTCGTTATAAGGCGCTTATAACATTTTGTCACTGACAATCGGTAAAGCAACAACAAACCCTATACTGCAACCCAACCTTAAGTGTGAGAAAAGCTGAATGAACAGACACATTCCAAATATGCAAGAAGAATGTACCAAACATGCAAGAAGAATGTATCAAACATGCTTTTGCGTTTCGCATTTTACAGTTAGCTCAGGTTTGCAGAGCCACAGGATGCCCTGTTCAGCTCCAGAATAACATCGAGGCAATTTTCAATGACGCACTCAAACACACACTTTTTAAGATCATAGCCTGCCACATTATCACCATGTACCAGTCCCATGATGACTCTTGCCATGGTCTTTAGAGCCAAGGTATGAGTGCCAAGGTAGGCCCGAAGGGGTGTAGCAGCTGTGATCATGGCCCATGCTCCTGCTGAGAGCAAAAGGACTCGCTCCACTCCAACTCTACAGTGTGGAACATCTCACAGTTAAAAGCTGAGCCTCTAAACTAGTAGAATCATGTATGTGAGCCACTTACTTGTCACTTGCATGTCCTCTTAAAATCTGTGTGCAAGAGTAGCCCCAGAAGAATCCACCCAAAGCAAGGCCAGTATCAATCTTGCTCCAGTGGAACGTTGTTGCCATTGAGACTGCACAGACAGGCATGGTCATCCTGGCACAGTTCAACAAGCATGTCCCCACAAACAACACGGGCATCCATTTGCGAGCCACAGCTCGATTGGTTGGACAACACAAGACATACTGTACTTACTGAGGAATAAAACATACAGCTACAGTCCACGCTCTTCTGTGACGATTCGTAAAGCTTGAAAACACATACAACGTACCGTCACCTTAACCTAATTGCATCTCACCTGGGCCACTATTTGCCTCCCACATTATCTGAAACGTCGTTGTCTGTGTCAGCTTTAGAATCCAAAAGTGGAGCAGAAGTTATTCCTACCATCTCCCAATGTATATTTATCTGCCATTCAAAAGGATATACTGCCATCTCAAGGGTTTAGCTGTATGGCATTTCCTCTCAGAAAAAAGTGTTGCAGTGCTGGCCTCAGGCAAATGAGCTAGACTGGTAAAACTTCCACAAAAAAAAAAAAGGACAAATCCCCTGATGGTATTTCACACACTGACATGACACACAGGGGTGCAGCAGCACTACATTGATTAGGACAGTTCTGACAATTCCAAGAGCCCTGTCGAGAGAAACTCTGGACAGAAATAGAATAGCTGACCCAAAGTGATTTTTTTTTTACATGGGCCCCAAAATTCCTGGAGCTGCTCCTGACTGGATGTAAACAAAGTGGTTGACTCAAGTGGCAACAAAACCAAATAAAGTGAACTTGTTTTTGCTTGTAGGATGTCACATGCAATAGATACCTCCTCCCTTCACCTTCACCCGGTTTCCTCAATCTAGTCATTTAAAGATAACGGTTTGATCTAAATGTTATAATGTTTGTAGATGGGGGAACTGTTCAACATGTTGGGTAAACTATAAACTCAAAAAGGTGAGCATTTGGGACTGAAGACACTGATTTTTGAATATTCTTTTGACATAAATTCATTGTCATTGCAAAGTCTCAAAGAATACTTGGGCTGTCACCCCAAGTGTGTTTGATGCTTAACAAAACGGTAAGAAGTCAAATGTTTGAGTTTCTCAAACTATTATCATAATTCCATTAACTACAGGTTCAATAAGTAAACTTCACTAACTATATTAAATTTCACAGGGCAAAAGTGCTATGTGTTCTCTAGAAAAGGGGGTGAATATTCCACTTTGTAACAAGTGAAACTTTAATTTTTGCACATTTAAAGTAATTGTTCAGATTGTGTGTGATCTTTTACTCAAATTTTTGTAGGTTTATTTAAAAAATGTTTCATTTGACTTGCTGTTCTCCAACTGTCAAAAATGTTACACACAACCCCTCCTCTCAGTATGAAGTGGCTCTTCAAGTGCCTTATATACAGTAGTGTTCCAAATAATAGCAGTACAATATAACTAACCAGATTAAGTACCGTTATTAGTATATTTTTATTGCTACATGGCAAACAAGTTACCAGTAGGTGCAGTACATTCTCAGAGAACAAACAAGACCCAGCATTCATGATATTCACTTTCTTAAAGAATCTGATTCTGATTAAGGTTGTGTAAATGGGCTATTAGTTGAAAGGGGTGTGTTAAAAAAATAGCAGTGTAGCAAAATAGCAAAATTGATCAGTGATCAATTTTGAGAAAAAACAGGTGTGAATCAGGTGGCCCCTATTTAAGGATGAAACCAGCACTTGTTAAACATGCTTTTCTCTTTGAAAGCCTGAGGAAAATGGGTCATTCAAGCTATTGTTCAGAAGAACAGTGCACTTTGATTAAAACTTTTAATGGAGAGGGGGAAACTTATGAAGAGGTGCAAAAATGTGTTTGGCTGTTCAGCCAAAATGATCTCCAAAGTCTTACAATGGAGAGCAAAAAGTAATTTTGGGCAGCCGGCCACTCCTGGGAAGGTTCACCACTGTTTTTGCCATTTGTGGATAATGGCTCTCACTGTGGTAATCAGGCCTGGTGGTGGCTACAGAAATTGAACTCAGGTGTGATAAACCACAGTTAAGTTATTTTTTTTAACAAGGGGGGCAATCACTTTTTCACACAGGAGTTTTTTCCTCGTAAACCTTAATTTAAAAACTGCATTTTGTGTTCAATTATGTTATCTTTGACTAATGGTTAACATTTTTTTATGAGCAGAAACATTTAAGTGTGACAAACATGAATCAAAAAAGTCAGGAAGGGGGCAAATAGTTTTTCACACCACTGTAAGTGCAAAATAGTTTCGTGTTTGTAATGTCAACAGCAGACACTGCATTTTCAACTAATTGCACAGCCTTAAAAGCAATCATATCATGAATTCTGGGTCTTGCTGGTTTTCTGAGAATCTACTGCACCTATTGGTAACTTTTTAGATAGATACTTTATTAATCTCCAAGAGTAATGTAATATATTTAATAAAATATACTAATACCAATAACAGTGATTAATCTGGTTGGTCACATTGCACTGCAATTATTTTGAACACTACAGTATGACATTTAATGTATTTTATTGATTGTATTATCAAGAGTAATGTTAAATTTACATTAAAGATTTTACATGGACTGTATAAAGTCATGGTGCATAAAAAATGTTTTTCTAATATTAAATTATTGGCGACATGCTGACAGACAAATAGAAACTGGCAGGCACCATGAAGCAACTCTGTCTGGGCTCAAACAGTAGGCATGGCTTGTGCATTAAGCAGAGAAAAAAATGCTTGCAGCAGCCTCAATTAAGGTTTCTTCCCTGCATTTGAACAGGATATGTGCAATTTTTATTTCCATCCATTTTCTATGCCGCTTATTCTCAGTAGGGACGCTGGGATACGCAGGACCCTATCCCGGCTGACTTTGATCGAGATCCTGGATGGGTCACCAGCCAATAGCAGGGTAATATTTTGTCATTAATTTTTCAACATGACATAGTTAACATTTTTTAAAATATATATTTTACCAGGTGAAATTACAGAAAGATTGTCCCACCTCTCCTGACAAACAATATTTAATCTTATTAATACATGTTTTGTATTTTGTGTGGACATTCAGTTGTATCTAAACTTTTATTTAAAAAAAAAAAAAAAAGACAAAACCAGAAAAAATGTTTCACAAAAGTTCTGTTTATTTTAATATTTGCAAATCCGACCTTAGAAATGTTGAATAATAAAAGGGACGTGAGCACTCCATGTCTCAATATGTCAAGAAAGACAACGCAACCTGTAAGAACTTTAGGATGGACAACTAGCAGCAAGGTTGGTTTGATTTCAAAAGTGTTCTTCCTGCAGTGAATAAGTGACATTCGCATGAAGTCAAAGTGAAACAAATGATGGACAGAAAGTTCAGAAAATGTCAATTGTTACCAATTTCCAAATGCCAGACATTGCTAAATTTAAACATTCCTTTGCAACTCTTTTTAACCATATGGAAATTAAATAAGAAACTGGTTAAACCAATGTTTCAATGTGTAAGTATTTTAATGTACTGTATAAACAGTGGTTGGAAGTGTTTACCCCCTTCCTGATTTTCTCCCCCCCCCCCATGTTGGTCACACTTAAATGTGTCCGATCATCAAACAAAATTAAATAATAGTCAATGACAACACAACCGAAGACAAAAATCAGTTGGTTAAATAAAACGTATTATTGAAAGGGAGAAAAACCCAAGCCTACATTGCCATGTGTGGAAAAAAATGACCTAAACCTAATAGGCTGGGTCAGCCTTAATAGCAATAACTGCAATCAATAAATCTCTAACATGATGTGAAGGATATTCTCCGGGTACTTTTCCCCACATTCCAATAAATTGTCCATAGGTATGAATGTGAGTGTTATGGTTGCTTGTCTGCCCTACGATTGACTGGTGACCAGTCCAGGGTGCATCCCGCTTCTCGCCTAATGTCTGATGGGATAGGCTCCAGCATACCCCTGAAACCCTAATGAGGATAAGTGGCATTGAATATATATGGATGGATGGAGGTGAAGGAATTATGGCCCACTCATCTTTGCACAATTGTCGTAATTCAGCCACATTGGAGAGTTTTCTAGCATGAACAGCATATTAAAGATCATGCCGCAGCATCTGAATAGAATTTAGATCAGGACTCGGACAAGGTCACATCAAAGTATTTTCTTGTTTGTCTTTAGTTGTCTTTCTTCTGGACTTACTGTTGTGTTTTTTTTGGTAGACAGCAGAATTCATTCTTCCATTTATCACAGCAGATTTTCCAGGTCCTAAAGCAGACCATCACACTACCACCACCACATGTTACTGTTGATTTGACGTTTTTTTTTTTTTAAATGCCTCATTACTTTTACGCCCAATGTATTGGGACAAACACCTTCCAAGGTTCAACTTTTGTCTCGTCAAACCACCAAGTATTTTCCCAAAGGTCAAGATATTTTGCGGCAAAAGTGAAACGTGCCTTATTGTTCTTTTTGTTCAGTAGGGTTTTTTTTCTTGAAACTCTGTCATGCATTCTTATGGTAGTCATGAACATTGACCTTAACTGAGGCAAGTGAGGCCTGAAGTTCTTTGGATGTTGTTGTGTGGTCTTTTGTGAGCTCTTGGCGTCGTGGCTGTGTTTTGGGGTAATTTAGGTTGGGCGGCCACTCATGGGAAGGTTCACCACAGTTCCGTGTTTTCACCATTTGTGGATAACGGTGGTTCACTGGAGTTCCAAAGCTTTCGAAATAGCTTTATAATATTTTCCAGACTGATAGACTAAGTTAGGTTTTTCACACAGGTCCATGTAGGTTTGGATTTTTTTCTCCCTTTAATAATAAAGTTTCATTTAAAAACTGCATTTGGTGTTCAGTGGTGTTGTCATTGACTACACTGTTAAATTTGTTTGCCAACTTCAAACATCTTTGTGTGACAAATGCAAAATAAGTAGTTACATTGTAGATTCACACCAAGGGGCTCAATCTAAAAATGTATTGGGGTTAAAAAAAATGTTTACCCATTTAAAGCGCTTAACAGTTGTACTCTCATCACAGTACCATTCTTATAACATCAACTTAATTTCCAGCAAAATAATGTCATGTGCGGCCAACTGTCGCAATAAATACTACACACTAAAGGCCTCCAATAAACAAAAATATACAACATTTTTTATTTGTTGACTCCAACAATTCCCCTAGAAACAAGGAGGGGTATTTAAATGTTACTTTGCAAATACAATGATTTACAGTCTCTGCACTAAGTGAAATCTCATCTCTCCTTCATGACAAATGAAAAAAAAAGACATTTATAAATAATACGCTGTTGCACACATTCTAGATAGCGTTTTAAGTTGGTTTGGTTATCATGGCTGAATGTAGTTGTGACTGGATTGCACAAAAGCAGCAGCACAGACATTACCTTGGAGACCACATCCAGACAAGGATAAGAGGCATATTTTTTTAGTGTAGAGGGTTATTCCATGTTTTTATTCGACAGGAATAAAATAGTTCAGTAACTGTAAAGCTACACGTAAAATAATAAACGTAATACTGTTAACAAAAAAAACAATAACTAATGGATTGAACAGACAGTATGTGCATTAACAAAATGTCTCCATGGTAACATACATTGCACTGTTTGCGTGCAACAGTCATGACAACTTCAACCAAAATAATTAAAGAATCCCAGTTTAACCCACTAACCTCGTACAACAACCTGTTGTTTTCACACACTCTCATTATAAACTCCATCCTTGTTTGTTTGTTCACTTGGGATCCTCAATGGTTCCTGTGCTCAGATCAGTCATTTTAGGATATTTCACCTTCTTCTGGTCCAGCTCGTTCTGTGCCCACAGCAGTAACTTGAGGAGTTTAGCCAGTTTGGGAGTGGACTCTCTGTTTTCATGGTCCAGCACAGCTTGGTTCACCTCACTCCAGACCTGTGCATCAAGCAAGACAGGCGTGACACACTTGACCCACACACACATTCCCATGTCTATTTCAAGTTCAAAATGACCTATGCCTAGTGGTAAAGGAGGAGAAAGTCAGTGTTTTGAAGGTCTCAAGTAAGTCTCAAGTCATTAATCCTAAATCTTAAGTCAAGTCTGAAGTAAAGACAAGGCAGGTCGGGTCTGCCAAGTCGGAAGCCATAGGCTTGAAAAAGCCTTACATAAGCACAGTTTAGTGTTCACCAAATATATTTCCATTTTAATGTAACTCTTTTAAATTTGACAAATACAATGAATGCATTTTGAATGTTTTTTTTTAATAAAACCAGTATGACAAGACTTACTCACAGAAAAAGTTTTCTGATCACCATTACGTTGCTTATTAAAATTTCAAGTTACTGCTCTGTGTGAACAGCCTTGTCAATGAAAGGGAGGGTCAAATTTGACACACAGAATTTTCAGCAAGTATCAGCGGCGGAACACCTGCTGTGTAAAAGGGAGCTTGAGGCCGAAAGCGTTGCGTTGAAAGCAATTTTCGATGTCTGATACAGTGAGGAAAAAAACTATTTGAACTACAGCTGATTTTGTCGGTTTGCCCAACAAAGAAATGATCAGTCTTTCATTTCAATGGTAAGTTTATTTGAACACAGAGACAACAAGGACAAAAAAATCCAGAAAAATGCGCTTCAAAAATAGTTTTAAATTACTTTGCATTTCCATGAAGGAAATAAGTATTTGATCCCTTTGAAAAACGTGCTTCAGTACTTGGTGGCAAAACAATCAGAGGTCAGCCGTTTCTTGTAGTTGGTCACAAGGTTTGCACACATCTCAGGGGAGATTTTGGCCCACTCCTCTTTGCAGATCCTCTCCAAGTCATTAATGTTTCGTGGCTGATGTTTGGCAACTCAAACCTTCAGCTCCCTCCACAGATTTTCTATGGGATAAAGGTCTGGAGACTGACTAGGCCACTCCATGACCTTAATATGCTTCTTCTTGAGCCAATCTTTTGTTGCCTTGGCCGTGTGTTTTGGATCATTGTCATGCTGGAATACCCAACCACGACCCATCTCCCCCAACACTTGACGGTACATGGCCCCATCCTTCCTCCCTTTGATGCGGTGAAATTGTCCTGGCCCCTTGGCAGAAAAACACCCCCAAAGCATAATGTTTCCTCCTCCATATTTAACGGTGGGGACGGTGTTTTTGGAGTCATAGGCAGCATTCCTCCTCCTCCGGCGAGTTGAGTTGATGCCAAAGAGCTCAATTTTGGTCTCATCTGACCACAACACTTTCACCCAGTCTTCCTCTGAAAAAGTCAGATGTTCAATGGAAACTTCAAGCGGGCCTGTAGATGAACTTTCTTGAGCAGGGGGACCTTGCGGGCACAGCAGGATTTCAGTCCTTCACGGCGTAGTGTGTTACCAAGTGTTTTTGTGGTGACTATGGTCCCAGCTGCCTTGAGATCATTGACAAGTTCCTCCTGAGTGGTTCTGGGCTCATTCCTCAACGAAACTCCACGAGGTGAGATCTTGCATGGAGCTCCAGACCGAGAGAGATTGGCAATTTATGTTTCTGCCATTTGCGAATAATTGCACCAACTGTTGTCACCTTCTCACCCAGCTGCTTGGCGATGGTCTTGTAGCCCATTTCAGCCTTGTGTAGGTCCACAATCTTGTCCCTGACATCCTTGGAAAGCTCTTTGGTCTTGGCCATGGTGCAGAGTTTGGCATCTGGATTGATTGTCTGTGGACAGGTCTCTTTTATACAGGTAACGAGCTGAGAGGGCTGCCAATGTCAGCTCCTTACCTGTATAAGATACACCTAGGAGCTAGAGATCTTGCTGACAGATAGGGGATAAAATACTTATTTCCTTAGTGGAAATGCAAATTAATTTATAACTCTTTTTGAAACGCATTTTCTGGATTTTTTTTGTCATCGTTGTCTCTCAGTGTTCAAATAAACCTACCATTGAAATTATAGACTGATCATTTCTTCGTTAGTGGGAAAACTTACAAAATCAGCTGGGGTTCAAATAGTTTATTCCCCTCACTGTATGTAAACACCACTTTAGATGGGTGCAGACATCGCCGCACAGTATATGACACATTCTCTGAACCTGCTCAAGTTAAAATTTGAAGTAGAGGTCTATCAAAACGTGCTTGTAATTTTGCAGTGTTCACTCACTGCCACATGCATGTAAAAAGATGAGTGTACTATGTTAATGTTCATGAAAAATAGTGCCAAATAAAACCTTCCATTCACCAAAATACAGACCTGATCAAAATCTTAAGACCAGTTGAAAAATTGCCAGAATTTACCTTTTGCAAATTTGGATCTTAATGAGGTTTTAAGTAGAGCTACAATATTTAAAATCACGAAGGGGGAATGCGATGAAAGTGCTTTCAAATAGTATTTTATTGAAAAGAACAATTATACTGAAATGGGCGGTTTATTAGCTGATCAAAAGTTTAAGACCACTGCTCAAAAAAATGACCAAAAAACAAAAACGGTCCGTAGAAAAACAGCCAACGATTAGAGTGGCACTTCCCGTGCGAGCTCGCCGTACCATGACACAGCAGTCTGGCACGGTGATTGAAGACTACCGCTGTAGCTACGGAGTCGAATATCCAACGCCCAACTTTACCACGCTTGTGATCCGGCGGCGTTATACCCACAAGCCGCTGCTGTATTTGCAGACATAAAAGTGAAACCACATATTGTTCCGAGCTCTGAGTGCACGGTCAGTCAACTGCTGCCGCATATAACCTGCCTCTCTAGGAGTCACCATCTCGGCGATTAGCGTTTCATGCCTGTGAGCACATAGCTACAGCGCACTTCTCGTTATAAAACATATTGCTATGCTCCTGTTAATTACATTGTTTTATTTTACTGTGCAGTAACTTGTTTCAGACTTAACTCAAAACTCCACCTTTTTTTCTCTCCAACTCACTAAAACACTAGCCTACCTCCCTCTTCACTGCTCATCCAATCAGCAGTCAGAAGACAGTTTAGATGCTTTTACGGACTCAGCGGCGAGACAAAAAAAATTTGCACAATGGTCTTAAACTTTTGATCAGCTAATAAACAGCCCATTTCAGTATAATTCTTCTATTCAAAAAATTACTATTTTGAAAGTGCTTTTTATCACATTCCCCCTCTTGCTTTTGAATATTGCAGCTCTATTTAAAACCTCATTAAAATCCAAATGTGCAAAAGGTAAATTCTAGCAATTTTTCAACTGGTCTTAAGATTTTGATCAGGACTGTATATGGCAATGATAAAAATCATAATGAACTGGACACAACATGATTTTTAGATATCACTACATAATTAATAAGACACCGTTCAGGGAGCTTTCAATGCTAATTAACAGGCATGACAGTTAAACAACTCAAACCAATGTCTGGAAAATGAGAGTTGAGACGGCTAGCTAAAAGCCCAGATTCTTAAGGTTCAGGGTGTAGATTTACCAACATACGTGCGCACAGCCACACTGGTTGGCATCCGTTACATGTACTTTTCCAATTTATCTGTGTAGCAGAAATTGTGTGGATTTTGCAAACAGCATATCATAATGACTTCCACTGCAAACAGGTTTAAATTAAACGCTATCCAAGAGTTCTGTCTCTTACCAATTTACCAATCAAAATACAATAATTCTTTCTTTCTCCATTTCTGCTCAATATTTTCCGCTCTTGTAGCTTCCATGGTCACGGTCTACTTCCTCAAACTACTACGTCGGTCGATGGTCAAATTGGAAGTGTGCAGTTAATCGTGCATCAAAAAAAAATAGTGCCGTCCTAATATATATCAATATATATAAGATGTAATTACATCCCAGACATTTCCATTTCACTTATGTCAAAAAAATAAAAAATATACACATAATAGAAGAGCCTGGCAAAGATTTCTGCAGGTATGGAGAACGTGTCATATACTGTATCTGTTTGCAAGAAGCCGAGTCGTGGTGTAAAAGCACACACAGACATGGTAATTCCTGCTTCGTTCCATTCTGTGTGAAAGACAGGCGGACATATTCTGCCAATTGGAACAGATTCCGCTCTACAGCTACGTCTCTGATGCAGCAAAATTGTGGAAACTCCACGTGAAAGAGGCTAGAGACAAACATTGAAATTAAATACAAAAGTAATATTGAAAAGGAACATCAGAGCTGATGCTGAATTTCCTGATTTCTCCCTGCAACACATACCCCCTCTTCATAAGGAGATTGCTTATTGGCATCAGAACTAAGCAACAAAAACTTTTAACTATAATATTAAGTTGCAATGACTTTAACTTGTGTACTTCTGATTTAAGACTTAGTTTAAGACTTGGGCTCCTGCACTTGCACTGTTGGATCTTAAGAAGCTTCTAGGTAGAGCTTAAAAATGCAAAAAGAAGAAACAGGAGTGTGTAGGAACCAAATACTGTATATGGTTGTATTGTCCGGTGGGTGTGGCTTGCTCACGGCACACAGCAAAGGAGTAAGTGGTAGTCGTCATGTGTTGACCCAGAAGGGCTTACATGTTTTGCTGAAAGAGGAGTGTTTGTGGGACAATGTTAGGCTAATTTGTGATGCAATGGGACTTGGTGCACATGCAAAAAAAAAACAAAAAGGGTAGTAAATGGGTGCTACAACAAAGATGACTCTTGGACTGATTTTTTACACACAAGATAACGATAAAGATTCTACATCAGTCGCCTGGCGTGTCATAACTAGCAGCTAAGGCAGCACATCAGTAGCACAACATCTGGCGCACTATAGAGTGCGTCCAAAACATTTTTAAGGAAGCAATTTATCACAAAAAACCATTACAGTATAATAGGTTGTTCATCAGTTGATAAAAACTTTAAGACCACAGCCTTTAAAAGCCAAAATATTGGCAAAACTGTCATTTTCTGTCAGGTATTCACACAGACATGATCTTTTGATGGGAAAGGCAAAAAAATCGTTCTCTCTTAGAACACAACAGATTTTTTAGCTGTGTAAGCTTAATAGAACACGAGGGTTATGATTCAAAAACATCACGTGGTAGACCCAAAAAGCTGTCACCGGCCCTGGGCCGAAAGATCCGATTGGCTGTCCGTTAAGACACGGGACAATCTTCTGCCTGAATGAAGGACGTTACTGGTAGTGAGTGCAGTTCAATGACCATCAGACGGCATCTAGGAGAGAAGGGTTTTAAGGACAAAAAACGTCTACAAATCTACATCTCCTTCAATGCCGCATAACTGCTCATTTGGAATTTGGACAAAAGCACCAAACATTGGACATTGAAAGGGTGAAGAAGGTTTTATCCTCATGTCCTGATGGCTTCCACAGTTACTAGCATGACAAGGAGATCAAAATGTATTAAAGCAGAGTAGAGCGCTGAAAATAACTCTTTAGGTCATGATGCAACAGCAGCCATTATGAACTGGGGTAGCATTCCCACTAGCTTTTGGGAAACACCTACATCAAGCATCCAAACCAATTTTTGAGGTGAGTAACAAGAATGGCTGTTACTCATTACTGGACCTTTTTTGAACACGTATTTCTACTTTAGGGGTTGCTTGTGTTTTTTTAGCTTTGGTCTTAAACTTTTGATCAGCTGATGAATAGACTATTTTAGTTAAATAGTTGTTAATAAACTGCTTTTCTCTGCTTAGTCATTTTTTGTCTCACTCCTCTTTGTCCTTTCTGCATTTTGACTGCAGAAAGGTGCAGTCTGCAGTCTTAGAATCTCAGAAGAGCCAACTGTGCAAAATTTAAATTATAGTAATTTTTCAACTGCTCTTAAAATTTTGATCAGGAGTGTGTACTCAGTAATAGCAAAAGAAAGGTAAGGCTAGAAAACCTGCCAAAGAAATTGAAATGGGAAAGTTGTTATGATGTTTTGATTCCCCTCTTGCGTACCAGAGGGTGGGAAAGAAAGATCATGCAGCTTGTTTGTAACCTTGCTTCGCAATTCACAATCATCTAAACTATTTTAAACAAACTCAGTGTACCGACTGGCGCCCTTGTTTTTAACCTTGGGAAACAGCTCTGTGTCTTGGGAGCGTGGGACATGGACTGGCCACCTCCGTCTTACGCTTTCCTCGGACAGACCTGTATAAAGGAGGGGGGAGCCCACTTCCTGTTAGAGTCTGCTGCGGGTCGTGTACAGACGCCCAGCCGGTTGGTGCAAACTCAAGCCGGGGTTGTAGGCTCTCCAACCCAGCGCGTCACTGTAAGAGCTGAGATTTTGATTCTGTTTTGTGCATAACCAACCTTTGCTCGTTTGTAACTCGGTGTAAGGGGTAGAATAAAGGCGCTGTATTTTACACTTATCCGTGTGTCTGAGTCTTTCTCAGTAAAGCCGATCACCCACGATCCTGAACTAACAAATAAAAGTGTTTTTCAACACATTTTGGCGCCACAAACAGGATCTTGGGGGACTGCTTGAAGAGAAAGTAAAAGATAATGACTTGCTGTAACTTTTGGACTTGCTGTAAATTTTGGAAGAAAAAGCGTGAAAGCTTAGATGTAGAAGAGCGAGTGCCGGGATGGGAGGACAGTACGTGGCGTGATATAGGACAAGTCTTGCGCGTGGGAGGGGGACGCCCCGAGCCATGGGCCGACGAAGTGAGTCCGCCGACTGCCTCCACAGTGCTCGCGGTGTTGAATAAAATACCGGTCAATAGAAAAGCCCCTCTAGCCTCAGTACAGCGACGTATGTGGGTATGCAGTGAAGCCTGGAGGCGACTGCGACGACATCAAAAACAAATGGTGGCTCCTCCAACGGTAGTGTTAGATGAGCAGGGGCGCCCGGTGTTAGACCAGTATGGGAATGAGCAGTATCAGATGATGGCTACCCCTAGGCCTGAGTTATGGACTACTGTGGAGGACTTCACTCCGGAAGAAATATTGCATGTGGTGTCTAGTATGAAACCAGGAACTGGCGAGCCTACTGATTTATGGATGGCAAGGTTAGTGGATGAGGGAGCTGGAGAAGTGCGTGTGGATGTCAGGGATGCCGGAAAGTTTTCTGGATTAAGTCGTGAGCCTAGCGTAAATGCTGAGTTTAGGGCGTTGGCTCGAAATTTACAACAGGAGGAGGAAGTCAGTCTATTGAGCTTGTATGGCTCCGCTGTAGCTCTGGTGTATCCATCAGTTTCGGATTGGCCAACTATTTTCCCCCCTTGGCAAACTATGCAGGAGGGAGTACGAAGATTGATGAGGTTATGCATGCAGGAGGCGTTGATCACCGCACAACCAGACGAGGTGTCACAGCTACGAGTGCCTCGAAGTGTGCGGGATGCATTAATTCGAACAGCACCACCACCGTACAAAGCATTGGTGTTAACTGTATTGATGGGAAGTGCGGAGGAGTCAATGGGGGCTGTGCGTGCTCGTTTGATGGACTTAGCTAATTTGGGGGAGTGGACTGAACCTGCTCCCGTTGCTAAGGAAGGGAAAGAAGGAGTGGAAACAGCGTAAGAGTAAGGTGCGTTTTGAGGACGGATAGGATGACCTCATGTAGCTTTAGAAATTTATTGAAACTTCCATTCATGAATGGATAATAGGGATGGATATTTTAGCGGGAATGACATTAGATTTGAGACAAGGGAAATTTGCGTTCGGAGATAAAATACATGTTTACCCTATTTTAGTAGGAAAGGTATGAATGGCACCTTTTCCAATACCAGAAGCGTCTAAAGTAATCTCGATGAAATAATACAGGATTCCTGGAGGGCAGGAAGAAATAACTAAAATGATAAAGGACTATGTTCATGCGGGAATATTGAAAACCACAACTACCCGATGGAATAACCCCTTGTGGCCTGTTTGTAAATCTGACGGCACATGGAGAATGACAGTAGATTATCGAGAGTTGCACAAATATACCCCTCCACTGACGGCGGCTGTGCCTGATGCTGTAATAATAATTGAAAGGGTACAACACCACCCTGGTACATGGTATGCAGTAATTGATCTGGCAAATGTTTTTTTTTACCATACCAATTCAAGTGGATGTGGACATAAATGTGCCAGTGGCACAATGTTATTTGAGGGAGGACTGACTGTCCTCTCTCCCTGCAGTGTTAAGTGTGTTCTTATGAGCAGGACCAATGAACGAGTGGAGGAGGCTGTTTGGAGTCAAGCCAACCGGACGAGCCAAGCGCACCTATGGCTGGGGCCCATGGAAATGGTGGTGTCGGCTGTTTGGGCACGTTCCTCCTTGTCCTTGGTGCCATGGTCGTCAGTTGGTGCAGGGGGTTCGAGACGGAAGGTCACGCAGTAACGATCACTGGCCGATATGGGTACGAGATAATCATCCTGTATCCACTCAGACTCAACTGGCTCAAGCTACACATCGAACTGTTGTGCACTGGACTGTCAAATTTCCTGAGATGCCACAGTGCCATCGTCGTAAACGTGCATGGTATAATGCCATGCTGGGAGGAGCCGGAACTGTGTTAGGAGTACCTAACACCATTGATGGAGAAGTTACACGCACGATGCTGTCAACAACAGGACATTATACATCACGAACTGTACTTAAATGGCAATTGGAATTGTGGAATCATGCATATGACTCATTGAGTCATATGCATGTCACATATTGGTAATTTGTGACATCACATTTGTCACATATTGGTAATTGGACAACATGTACACTTCAAATGTTACATGCTGTTGCGCAGAAAAAGATTTATCACAAGATCATACACAGGTAATTGGGATCATTGGCGAAGTATATGGAATATATCTTCTAAATTATGGCTGAAACTGTTCCCTGAATGTACTAAATGTAACACTACCCATTGCAGTGGGTTTTGGTATCAGAACAATGTTACCACACCGAAAACTGTGTGTCGATATGAAGTATTGCCTGTCATAACTAATCATGGGTATTATTACCTTCATATTAGTGGAGAGTGGTTTGATGTGACAACTAATCAGACGTATGATAAAGACTTATGTAAGACAACTGATCAGGGTGAGATATGTATGTTACAATTAGAGCATGGTAATCCAGGTTTAAATGATAGTCAGGTAACTCTGTGTAATTGGACTGTAGCTACCATGGCAGCCCATCCACAATTACCTTCAGCTCCATTTGTCGGATGCTTGAGTAATATACACCTATGGCATTGGAACAACCGGACCTACTATTTAACCGATTATACCGAGGAGTCCAGGTTGACTCGACTTCAATGGGAGATACTACGCAATCCCTAGAGCGTCTCTCTAAATAGATTCAAATGCGCATTGAATCGATCTACAGAGCATAAAAGGTTATTTTATCAGCACAGGTCTAACGTGTCCAAGGTCTGGGTGTCTACTCTGGTAACCGATGATGAAGTGAAACATTAGCTCGCCTAATACAGCAAAGTTCAACCCATCATTGGTGGGATATATTCAGTGGGATGTCAGCAACCGCTAGAACTGTTCTGGTGCCACCCTTGAGCATTTTAATAGTATGCTTAGTTATCTTGCAATATTTTTACGTGCCGTTTACATTTTTACTTGCAATGGTTTTACGTTACATGTTAAGCGGACTAAGGATCAGGTGGAAAAAGTTATTTATAATTGATGGGCTTAAAAATGAGAATAGTAATCAGTGAATAATTGGTATGGTACCACTCGTATAATCTTAAGAGTGGAGAGTGGAGGTCCTGATGTCCTGCGCAGAGAAAACTTTGCGCATGGAGCATCAGACATTTAAGAACTGACTTTTGAATCCAGAGAAGAAATTGTTCTGGTAATTCAACATGATTTGGCTAATTGAAATAATTGGGTGGGGAATTTACACAATGAAGTAATGGAATGGACGGTAGAAAATTTTACTCATTAGGGTAATGATGGAAATCAAACCATCAAGAGTGGGGATGTTGATATGATGTTTTGATTTATGATGTTTAGAATTTTAGTGATGGAAATCAAACCATTAAGAGTGGAATGAAATGGGAAAGTTGTTATGATGTTTTGATTCCCCTCTTGCGTACCAGAGGGTGGGAAAGAAAGATCATGCAGCTTGTTTGTAACCTTGCTTTGCAATTCACAATCATCTAAACTATTTTAAACAAACTCAGTGTACCGACTGGCGCCCTTGTTTTTAACCTTGGGAAACAGCTCTGTGTCTTGGGAGCGTGGGACATGGACTGGCCACCTCCGTCTTACGCTTTCCTCGGACAGACCTGTATAAAGGAGGGGGGAGCCCACTTCCTGTTAGAGTCTGCTGCGGGTCGTGTACAGACGCCCAGCCGGTTGGTGCAAACTCAAGCCGGGGTTGTAGGCTCTCCAACCCAGCGCGTCACTGTGAGAGCTGAGATTTTGATTCTGTTTTGTGCATAACCAACCTTTGCTCGTTTGTAACTCGATGTAAGGGGTAGAATACCAAAAGCCAGTTGAGTAAATTAGTTTTCTTGAGTAAAACTAAGTTCAATGTACAGGTCTTTATTTTTATATTTTCAGACTACCTTTTGCCGCTGCATCATGTTGAGCAGGTCTCCGAATGGTGACTCTTCTGGGTTGTCAAAGGCCAAGAGGGCAAGCGTTCTCTCCATCTCTGTGAGACACTCGCGACTCTCCTCCCCTTGCTCAGCCAGTTGTGTCTGAGCAAACTCCAAAGCTGACTCAGTTTCCCGTAGCCTGATTAGCTCAATCAAATGTTGCTGCTGTACCAGGGAAATAGAGCACATGTGACAATCTCTTGTTACGCGTTGCTGTCCATTGATTTTTTTTAAAGCTGAGATTTTATGAAGTTAGGTTGTTATAATTAAGTTGTATTCTTACAGGGAAAAATGTGTACTGTTACAAAAACAAAGTCATAATCCTTCTTGGGATCGTCTTCCGACACCAAGTAAAAACAGAACAGTGTATTGTAATGTGGTGTGCAATCGTACCTGCAGATGAAAATACAAGTATCGGTTGGTGTCGAGCAGCTCCGGGTGCAGGCTGTTAATGAGTGCAATAGCTTCCTGGATCTGTCCCTTCAGGATCATCTCTCGAATCTTTATCCTTTCATCCAGAGAGTCCAGGTCCACACTCGGCTCGATACCAGACTCCATTCGGAACTTTTCTGCTGCCTCTTTGAATCCCTCTGGAAAGAGGAAACGTGCAAGTTCATTATGCATGTTACACTTGCATCTTTTCAAGGCCACGCTCTCCAGGGGAGGAGCCTGACCTGTCACCAGGTAGTTCATAATGAGACGATTCATGTCTGCCCTCTGAATGTGCACGTTGTTTAATTTGTCCATCCACTCGTCTTTTGTGATGTCTTCAGGTTTTTCAGCATAACTCATCATTGGAAGCCTGTTAAGAGAAACACCTTTCAGCTATGGAAGAAAGACGTGCGCAAGACTGACACGGTTTGGTTGCATAAAGTACTTACAGCAACAGTTGAGCTACAATGGAAAACAAGTATGTCATGTATTAAACACAAAAATAAATAACACGGTGCTAATCATCAGAATTGTACAATAATGACGAGACTAATATGCTATAACGCCGCAATGGCATGTGGACTATTTTTTAGCGCTAAACCCATTTGAACATCCAGCTGCACATCCCAAAACAAACCCATTTCCTCCTCCCAGGCAACAGCCGCGGCTAGTTAGCCGACTATTAGCCACTAACTTACCGTCCAAACGCAAGGTCTAGTGTATATTTCCTTCCTTGCAGACGTGAATATAATATAAAATTGTGAGAAGAAGTCCTCTTGGTTCTCAAAGAGGAATAAAACTGGACACTACAGGCTCCCAATGAGGCTTTTTCGCGGCTGGCTAACAAGCCATGCTAACGTGATAGCCTCGCGATATTAACGTCATTCCTACTAGCTCTGCCATTGGTAGAGACGGTGACGTCACGGTTGCCTAGGCGCAAGCTGAGCGAAGTGTGTGTTTTTTTAATGAAAAAGTCTTATTGTACTTATTTATCACCTCAAGTTATTTTGTAATATAATATAATACTAAAATTGAGTTTTCATACATGCAATACGATTTTTGGTCTAAACCCAGGCTGATAAGATAAATGTTTCATTACTATTGCTTATTATGTTTGCCCACGCTAAAAAAATTGGAATGGTTGTTTTGTTTTATTAAATGGTAGTTAAATGTGTTTAAAATGCATTGATGCTAAAATAGTACATTTGGTCACGTTTCTCTTTTGGCGCGCCCCCGCTTCTCGCATCCTCTCGTCGTCCTGTTCTGTGTGAACGCGCACGTTGCGTCGACGAAGGGGGCGGGGCCAACGTACTGCTGCAGCTGTCCATGGTTGGTGGGAGCCACAGAAGGTCCGCGGAGAGATGCTGCCATAGTCACGCTACACTGTCCATTGTAGCTACCTGTTCATCGTTCCTTTCTCATCGTATCCGAGCTGCGTGAAAGGTAAGGCTTCCCCTCGCTGTCGTCGGGTTCATGGACACGATGGCGGTTGCCCTTCAAAAAGACTGCTGACGACCGGGCCTGCCTCGCATCCAGAACAGGCCAGGAGGCGAACCAACATGGATGCTGCGCGCCATGGCAGTACTGCCGCTGGAGATGATGATGTGCGGAGATTATGCTCCTTGCAACGTTTTCACGACCTCTAATCCTTCGTATTGACATTTGTGTTGAACTTGATTGCAACAAAGAGACATCTGCTGTTTTTTGTTGACGATCTTCACAAACCCGGCTTAAATGTGGCTTCGTCCGTTTCAAGATGACACCCGTTTGAAAGCTCGATACAGTATTTTTATTCCGATAACCTGTTTTTAATATGTGCTCCTTTCAACCACATATTAGCCAGTAGGATTTACCACAAATAATACCTTACAAACATTCTAGGGTTGTTACAATGCAAAGTTACTCTATTAGTGCATGAAAAATACACTACAGGCTCATGTCATAAATCCAGGACTTGCCTCCCTTTGACTCTGCAGAGCTTCGCCAAGCAGCACTGGACCAGCTGTTGCCCTGGAGTCAGCACCATTTAATCTCTCCAGTTGGAGTTTTTTGGCCAAGATGTATAGAATTGTTAACATGTAGATTCCGTGTTTGTGTGTCCAGACTGTGAACGTGAGGCATCATGGCTGAGCAGCAGAGGCAGCGCTCTCTGTCCACTGCGGGTGAGTCTCTCTACCATGTGTTGGGAGTGGAAAAGATGGCCACAAATGATGACATCAAGCGGTCCTACAGGTGAGACCACATCCATTGTGGTGTGTGCCACTTAAGGTTGTAGTGCCCTCTGTGCGACTGTTCATGTTATTCTATGTAGGAAACTGGCACTGAAGTTTCACCCTGACAAGAATCCTGACAATCCAGAAGCAGCAGATAAATTCAAGGAGATAAACAACGCCCATGCCATCCTTAATGACCCTACAAAGCGTAATATTTACGACAAATATGGCTCGTTGGGACTGTATGTGGCGGAGCAGTTTGGAGAGGAGAATGTCAACACTTACTTTGTCCTCTCAAGCTGGTGGGCAAAGGTATGATCAGATTGAAGTGATTTTCGGCTTCTCCTTGTTTTGCGCTATCAAACTTCAATGTTGCACTACCTTGCAGGCGCTGTTTGTATTCTGCGGCCTGGCCACAGGCTGCTACTTTTGCTGCTGCCTGTGCTGCTGCTGCAACTGCTGCTGTGGAAGATGTAAACCTCGGCCTCGCGAGGGTCAAGAACAGGACTTTTACGTGTCCCCTGAGGACCTGGAGGCTCAGCTGCAATCTGATGAGAGAGGTGAGAGGATCTGCATTTGTCCGTCCGCATTCCCTTGTGAGTAAATACTAGTACCTGATCAATATGAATATTTTTGGGGCCGATTTTCGATATTAGAGAATAAAATATTCCAATAACTGATATGTAGGTTGATTAAATATGTACATTTTTCAATAAAGAAGACAAAATACCAGCTTTTGATGGCTTAAATATAGTCCCGAACACTTGTTACATTGATAAAGTGAACATTTTACTATTATCAAATACTGTTAAATTGTCTGGAACAAGCAGCATATGACCAATTGAAACATAAAATACATCAAAAATATGATCCGCTGGGAAATAAAGTAATGATGCAAAGTCTATATGAAATAAGACATTTACTTTCACTTGTTCCCTCGGTAGTATTCAGTATTCCTGATCTAACACAGGCTATATTGCAGAAAGAACAACATTTTTGTAAATATTTCTCTAATTCTCTAATGGATTTAATTAGCATTTAAATGAAAAAAATCATAGGCCTCTATCATTCATTTCTAAGAAAACTCCCATATTACCTGCTTTTTCATTTGTGAAAGATAAATGTTAACATGAGCGTCAATTGGCCAGCTTTTTGTCGATCACAGATTGTCCTCTAATAACTGTAATCGGCCAATTAAATTGGCCTTACAATTTATCGGTCTAGGCCTAGTAAATACTGAACACCTTCATGTTTGCTCTACAGAAGCTGGAGGTGACCCCATAATGATGCAGCCGACAGCGACAGAGACCACCCAGCTGACATCGGACGGCCACTACTCCTACCACACTGACACCGGCTTCAACTAACTAGCCACACCCGTCCATCCTTGCCTTGGTCCTGCCTGCTCCCCTGCGCCACCTGCGTGACATGAGAGAATCCATCTTTCACAAGGAAGGCCATGCAGAGGAGAGGGACTAGTCCGCATGGCCCCTGAAAGGACCTACTCATCCCCACACCTCTTTCCTGGTTCACCCCCTATTTATTTCCCCAGAATATGACAACAAATGGGAAATTATTCTTTACATTTTGTTTCTATTTTTTTACCTTTACCGTAAAGGGCCCATTTCCCCCTCTCCTACATCATTGTGTAGCATGCACCATTCATAACACACATTGCCATGTTTTTCTTCCTCTTTTGCAGCATTTTTACTCTGCAAGGTTCATCATGTTTTTGCAAAAGTATGTGCAATATGTCCACTTGAGTGCAGCTCTCATAACATATGCTAAGAGAGTGTCAGGCTGTGGCTCAATGAGGCCAGCAGTGCCATCACACACTGGATAACAACAGCTATTAGGTGTTTTTCACACCAGTCACAAGGCTGTTGCTGCACCAACTTCACCAACTGCTGTGGCTGTGGTAATTACTTTTGGGTGTTAGCGCCTCTGCTTCAGCTTTGTTTTGGTCCATTCTTGCAGTCTCTGTCATTTTAACATTGATTGTTTTATCTCGTGTGGCAATTTCATGAGTGGTTGTCAGCTACCCTTGAATGAAATATCGTATCAGCACACACATCTCTTTATGACCTAAAAAAGTTGGGGTTTTGTCCAGTATACACTGCAGAGTTAAAGTGGTATGT
Organism: Oostethus manadensis; assembly: GCA_024372805.1. Classification (NCBI taxonomy): domain Eukaryota; kingdom Metazoa; phylum Chordata; class Actinopteri; order Syngnathiformes; family Syngnathidae; genus Oostethus; species Oostethus manadensis. The sequence continues at coordinate 3,014,992 of QODF01000023.1, read as the reverse complement.
GGAATGTTACACTGGGAAATGAAGCTGACTGCAAAAGCATTTCAATCCTGAGCAGATAGGAATTCTAATTTTCGTCTCGTTTTGAAGTCCATGTGTGTGGAAGTGTGCTGACTGTGATCGACTTGTTTGAATCCACACATGGAACATGAGTGATGTGACAGAATATAATTTTATGTATATGGATTTGCTTATATTGCCACATGTTGTGCAAATCCCCATAATTTGTTACATTTTGGATTTTGTCAGCGTGATCACCGCTAATCGTGTGTTGCAATGGTTTACATGCGGTGAGCTGCGACCAGCCACCCTCCGCTATTAACAGTATGGATGTTGACCTCTGTGGCCCTTGTATGATGTTTCCTGTAACTCTGATGAATCATAGATGTACCTGTCATGGCTTTTTCATTCAGATACTGAAAATGCTACTGTACATGTTCTAAGTTGAATGCACTATGTGTTTAAAAGGAAAAAAACTACAATGGATCAATGATCAGAAAATGTTTCATCAAAAAAACATAGTTTTGAGTGCAATTATAGTGAATTGGTTATGATGCATTGATGAAATTTTATTTATGTCATACTTTGTCATGTTTTCAAACAATGATTGGAAATACTTTTAACTGGTTCAGTGTTGTATCGTAACCATTAAATTGTGCAAGCAAGGGTTTAATGGTTCAGGTTGGTTGTACATATTCACTTGGCCTATATAAAGTATAGAAACATTTATGTTGTAGCATGGTAATTGTGTGTCTGGAAGAAAACATGATCTAATTTGCTGTTGGTGAATAAATGTTCCTAAACATTTTGTCGTACTCAATTATTTGATATTCTTTCAAATTCTACATTTGAGTCATTACATGTTCTTAATAAGTTTGTATTGTTCGCTAAATCGTACAACATTTTGCAGGTTTGTCATTTGGACAGTTTTTGGTAGATGCTGCATACAGCACCCATGGTGTTGTACACTTAATTTTGTATTTAAACAGTATTATTGCATCAAAGCAATTCATCTCCCCAACAAAATCCCCCAAAATAGTGCAGAGCATTAAATGTGCAAATATTGTAAAAACAGAAGAAAAGAAATAAAAATATTTTTTACTGAAGCAAAAGTGCAGTCCTAGCAGGAATGTGATAGTATTTTGTGGAACTCTCCCGTCGCCAGCAGATGGAGACAAGTCCCTTTTATTTCAGTTGTTGGTGGGTATTCATTATACGAGCTGATCAAATCTTAAGACCAGTTGGTTGCACATTTGGATCTTAATGGGGTTTTAAATACAGCCACGGTATGCAAATGTAAGAAGGGGGATGACAAAAAGCACTTTGAAAAAGTCATTTATTCACAACAACAATTAAACTAAAATAGGCTGTTTATGTTTATGAGCTGCTCAAAAGTTTAAGGCCATTGCTCAAAAACCAAAGTTTCTTCTCAGTAGGATTCAGTAATGAGTAGCTCCACCGTTCTTGTTAATTTCTTCAGAAATTGGTTTGGGCATGCTTGTTTCCCGGAAGCTAGTGGGAACATTGCTCCAAGTGGTGAAGATGGCTTCACAAAGGGCATCAACTGTCTGTTTATTAAAGTTAAATTAAAGAAAGAGAGCCTCTATTATAATTGTAAAGGATGCTGGCCCTGGATACATGGACTCAAAATAACAAGCGTCAGTTCATCCATTCATTTTCCTCCGCTTATCCGGGTCGCGGGGGCAGCAGCTTCAGTAGGGAAGTCCAGACTTCCCGATCCCCAGCGACCTCTTCCAGCTCCACCGGGAGGATACCAAGGCGTTCCCAGGCCAGCTGTGAGACATAGTCCCTCCAGCGTGTCCTAGGTCTTCCCGGGGGCCTTCTCTCGACTGGGCATGCCCAAAACACCTCACCAGGGAGGCGCCCGGAAGGCATCCGGGCGCCCGAGCCCAACTAGATGCCCGAGCCACCTCAACTGGCTCCTTTCGATGTGAAGGAGCAGCGGCTCTACTCTGAGCTCCTCCCGGATGGCCGAGCTCCTCTCCCTATCTCTTAGGGTGAGTCCCGCCACCCTACGGAGGAAACTCATTTCCGCCGCTTGTGCCCGCGATCTCATTCTTTCGGTCATGACCCATAACTCATGACCATAGGTGAGGGTGGGAACATAGATCGATCGGTAAACATAGAGCTTTGCCTTCCGACTCAGCTCTCTCTTCACCACGACGGTCCGGTACAGTGACCGCATTACTGCAGATGCTGCACCGATCCGTCTGTCGATCTGACGCTCCAAACCTCCCTCACTCGTGAACAAGAACCCGAGATACTTGAACTCCTCCACCTGAGGCAAGACCTCACTCCCAACCTGGAGGGTACAGTCCACCCGTTTCCGACTGAGAACCATGGCCTCGGATTTGGAGGTGCTGAGTCTAATCCCAGAAGCTTAACACTCATCTGCAAACCGCTCCAGTAAACGCTGAAAGTCAAAGCCTGATGAGGCCGTAAGGACCACATCGTCTGCAAATAGCAGAGACGACATCCTAAGGTCACCAAGCTGGACTCCCTCAACACCTTGACTGCGCCTAGAAATTCTGTCCATGAAGATTATGAACAGAATCGGTGACAAAGCAGCCTTGGCGGAGGCCAACGTTCACACCGGAAACAAGCTCGACTTACTGCTGGCAATGCGAACCAGGCTCCTGCTTCGATTGTACAAGGACCGAATGGCACGTAG
>QODF01000023.1:2947835-3011404 GCA_024372805.1 Oostethus manadensis | reverse complement strand
GCAGCCCTAACCCCCGGTGTCCACCATCGGGTTCGGGGCTTGCCACCACGACTGGCACCGACCACCTTGCGGCCGCAACTACAACTGGCTGCCTCAGCAATAGAGGCACGGAATACGGCCCATTCGGACTCAATATCCCGGTCCTCCCTCGAGATGCAGGCGAAGCTCTGCCGGAGATGAGAGTTGAAGACTCGACGAACGGGAGACTCTGCCAGACGTTCCCAGCACACCCTCACTACGCGTTTGGGTCTGCCAGGTCTGTCCGGTATCTTTCCCTGCCATCTAATCCAACTCATCACCAGGTGGTGGTCAGTTGACAGCTCAGCCCCTCTCTTCACCCGCGTGTTGAGAACATGCGGATGCAGATCTGATGATACGACCACAAAGTCGATCATAGACCTGCGACTTAGGGTGTCCTGGTGCCAAGTGCACTTATGGACATCCTTATGTTCGAACATGGTGTTTGTTATGGACAAACTGTTATTCGCACAAGTCCAGCAACAACACACCGCACAGGTTCAGGTCAGGGAGGCCGTTCCTCCCAACCACGCCCCTCCAAGTCACACTGTCATTGCCCACATGGATGTTGAAGTCTCCCAGCAGAACTATGGAGTGTACTATGGAGCTGGGGTGCTCTCCAGAACCCCTCTGATAGACTCCAAGAAAACTGGGTACTCTGAACTGCCGTTCGGCGCCTACGAACAAACCACAGTCAGGACCCATTCCCCAGCCCTAAGGCGTAGGGAAATAACCCTCTCATTTACTGGGGATGACTCCAACACAGAGGCACCAAGCCAGCGGGCTAACAATAAGCCCACACCACCTTGCCGCCTCTCCCCTGCAGCAACTCCAGAGAAGAACAAGGTCCAGTCCCTCTCAAGGAATTTGGTTCCAGAGCCCAAACTGTAAGTTGAGGTGAGTCCAGATATATCTAGTCGGAATCTCTCCGCCTCTTCCACAGCTCGGGCTCCTTCCCCACCAGAGAAGTGACATTCCATGTTCCAAGAACCAGATTTGGCCGCCGAAGACCAGGTCGCCTGGACACCCGCCCTCGACCACTGCCCAAATTACAAAGCACCGGACCCTTATGCTTGCCTCTGCAGGTGGTGGGTCTGCGGGGGGGAGTTCCCGTGTGGCTTCTTCGGGCTAGGCCCGGCCAGGCCCCACGGGTGAAGACCTGGCCACCAGGCGCTCGCCCGCAAGCCCCTCCCCCAAGCCTGGCTCCAGGGTGAGGCCCCGGTATCCCACGTCCGGGCGAGGTGCGGTCACTCCTCATGTTGTTCGTCATAGGGGTCTTCTGGATCACTCATAGTCTGGCCCGTCACCTAGAACCTGTTTGCCTTGGGAGACCCTACCAGGGGCATAAATCCCCCGACAACATAGCTCCTAGGATCACTCAGGCACTCAAACCCCTCCACCGTGATAAGGTGGTGATTTAAGCGTCAGTCTTGTTGCCAAATATGGAGGAGAAGGACGACTACAGCCATGAGTTGAGTACATCAGAAAAACAAAAACAACAAAATGTGGTAGAAAAGGACAACTACAGCCATGAGTTGAGTACATCAGGAAAACAAGAAGAACAAAATGTGGTGGAGGAGGACGACTAAAGCCACGACTCGAGTACATCAGGAAAACAAGAATTCCTGGGTGACCTGGGTGCAAGAATCTAAGAAGTTAATATAGATGGAGATGAAGATGCAGATGCAGGGGATACAGAAGTGTACTGCAGCACAACCAGACCTTAAGCATTTGCAGTCAAAGATTCAACATGTACAATCGCAGAATGACAGTCTCATCCAAAAGATCCTAGGGGTCCATGGTGATGTCATAAACCTTATGGAGGAAAATAGAGCAATGAGCAAAGAAACTAAAGCTCTAAAAGAAGAAATCGAGAAGTTGCAAGATATAAATGTTGCATTATGTGCTGCCCTTGAAGAGGTTAAAAACCCTATGGCAGATAATAAAGCACTAGGCACCGATATCAAAGCTTTGCATGATAATATAAAGCCACTATTGAAAGAAAATACTGCCTTGCGCACTGCTCTCAGGGAAGCTAAAACCATAAGGAAGAAAATAGAGCATTGTGCAAGGATGTTAAGAGTTTTGCAGAATGATATCAAGACATTATTGGAAGACAATGATGCCATGCGTGCTGCCCTCAAGGAGGTTAAAAACCCCAAGGAAGTAAATCATGCATCATGCAACGACATCAACGCTCTACTGATATCAGGACACTATTGAAGGATAATGCCGCCTGGCACACTACTCTGGAGGAAGAGAAAGAAGCAAAGTATAACATCACTGAGCAAATGAAAACTATAATGGAGGAAATGTATCAGAATTCACGAATCAATGAGGTGGTCCTCACAGGGCTCAGAGTTACACCCGGGTCAAAAGATAGAGAAGCTCATAACAGAGGAGAACCAGGTGGAGTGGATGTTCCTTCAGCAAAGCAACAGATTGTCAGCTTCCTACAATCAAAGGAGGTGGATATCGATATCAACATCATTGATAATTGCATCCCACTGTATGACAGAAACAACACCACACAACACCACACAACACCACACAACACCATTTTTGTGGGATTGAAGGAGACAAGGTCTTTGAATTTGTTTTTTGTGTTTGAAACTCTTTTCCTGCAGATGCCTTCTGATGGTTATTGTGCTGCAGTCGACACCAGTAAGGGCCTTAATTTGGGTCGAGGCCCGCCCTGTGTCTTTACAAGCATCGGATCCTCTGACTTAGTGCAGGTGTAATTTTTGGGGGGCTATAACTTGATCATTTTGTTCGATAATGCTCAGAATCTTTCCAAAAATTTAGAAAGACGGTGAGACGCCTTGCTTATGCAGCTTGATGATCCGATCACATTCAAAAGGAGAAAGCTTATTAGCTTTTGCCATGAGAAGGGCAAAAGCTACCATGAATGCCTGACCGAAAATGAGAATTTTGAGCAGATTTTGGCTTTTATAGCCTGTGGTCTTTAAAGTTTTTGAAACAGTTTATTTTTTTTAATTACAAGTTCCAAATGTTTTGTCTCACTCACCCTTCTTACTTTTGCAAATTGTAGCTCTACTTAAAACCTTATTAAGATCCAAATGTGCAGAAGGTAAATTGTAGCAATTTTTCATTTGGTATCTTGATCAGGTTTGATACATTAGATTATACTCGCTGAAATAAGGCAAACTGTATTGTTTTATTGTGCATACTACAAGTTCTACAGACATAGTTTTATTTTAGAAATCCAGTTAATAAAGGCACCGTATACATTATTGCAAACACCTGTAATCAAATGTAAACTCAACCGGTATTTCTCATATGTTTGCAAATTCACTGTTATTGTTAGTTGGGAAAAGCAATTGCTTTCACCACACTCATATTTATTCCCTTAGTAGGTCTTATTAGTTATACAGTATACTTTAGTAGGTTGCATTCAAAGAGCCATGTGATGCGATGAGCCATGTGATGTCATATAGTGTGCGTGTGTGTTTGTTGCCATTAATAGCCGCATGCACGCACACGCAGGATCACGTGGGTCTGTTTGTGCTTCTGCTGCTGCTCGAAGTTGAGCTGATTGAATGAAAGTAAGCGACACAGACGAACCTCGTCAAAACCCTCCTTGGTGAACAGCCATGAACCAACCCGGTAAGAACAACACACTTTTACATATTCATGAGTCATGTCATTTCTAATTCTAACTTGAGTCTTAGTATTTTTTATTCTGTGATTTTTTTTGTCTCTCAGTGGTTTATTAATTTATTGTCTGTCATCCACCCACAAGGAGACATATTTTTTCCATACGGCCCCGATTTGAAATACTATAGAAACTGATCATAAATATATACAGTATATTTATCTGTACTGTACAGACTGAATTAAAAACTGAAACCAGCAAAATGCAAAAAATGATGCATACAAGCATATTTAAGGATCAAATATTAGTGCAGGTCTGCACTAATATTGAAAGTTCTCCCTGCCTTTCTCGCCCACCTCCCGCACAGTGCTACAGGTAGCATTAACGTTAGCTTCAATTAGCAGTGAGTTCAACACCACGGACAGCCCCACCTATCTATCTATCTATCTATCTATCTATCTATCTATCTATCTATCTATCTATCTATCTATCTATCTATCTATCTATCTATCTATCTATCTATCTATCTATCTATCTATCTATCTATCTATCTATCTATCTATCTATCTATCTATCTATCTATCTATCTCATGCAGGTCTTGGTGGGACTTCCTCCATTAGTTTCTCCACCAGCACGCCGGGGAATGGATGCCCCCAAGCGGATCTAACAGAAGTGGACAAGGACAATCTGAGGTTTGAACTTGCCAAGGTGAGGCTGCTATTTGTGTCACAAAACAGGTATTGTCTTCCATTGATTGTACACAGCCTGGCCAAAAAAAAAGTCACCACCTGGATTTATATAAGCAAATAGGTACGAGGTTGCTGCAGTTGGTCAGGTCTAGGTTCAGCAACACTATGTGCTCAAAGAATGAGGTCAGCTGACTACCTGAATATACTGAATGAGCAGGTTATTCCATCAATGGATTTTTTCTTCCCTGATGGCACGGACATATTCCAAGATGACATCGGGCTCAAATTGTGAAAGAGTGGTTCAGGGAGCATGAAACATCATTTTCACACAGAATCCAGACCTTAACCCCACTGAGAATCTCTGGGATGTGCTGGAAAAGGTTTTGCGCAGCGGTTAGGCTCTACCATCATCATTGCAAGATCTTGGTGAACAATTAATGCAACACTGGATGGAAAAAAATCTTGTGACTTTGAAGAAGCTTGTCGAAACAATGCCACAGCGAATGTGTGCCGTAATCAATGCTAAAGGCGGTCCAACAAAATATTAGACTTTTTTTTTTTTGGTGGCAACTTTTTTTGGCCAGGCAGTGTATTAATCCTGTTGTATTTTTCCCAAGATGGAGGAGGAAATCCAGACATTGAGGGAGTTGGTGTTCGCCAAAGAGAAATATGCTGCAGATATCAGGAGGCAGCTGGGTATGGGTCCTCTCAGTAACCTCAAACAGAACCTATCCAAAGGCTGGCAAGAAGTTCAAACCTCATACCCGTGAGTGCTCCTCGTTGCATGGATTTGCAGACTTCTAATTTTCAATGTGCATGCCCTTATCATTATAAATGTTTGCCCTGAGTTGTAACTTGTCCACATGCTCGTCACACGCTAAGTGCAACACACACTGATGTGTAATGGTGTGTTGTGATTACATAACCAGGGAAAGCCCTCTAATCACTGTTATAAGTTTGAGTCACAGGATTTGTCAACAGGTTTGTCTCTTTCCAGATATCTCACAGCCTCTTCAACCATGGATGACATCAGCAACTCTAATGCGTGAGTGCTTCTTTTACTTGTTGAAATAACATGCACACTGACATACTGTAGATGGCGCATGAGATTCCCTGTTGATTTACGTTCCCCTCTATAAGTACAAGAGATGGGATTTTCTGAGGGCAATAGGATTGGTGTTCTGTTAATAGCGTTATCGCCTGAATTAGTTGAAGAGCAGTTAGTTGTATTAGCACAAGCTCCAGAATGCAGCATGTGTGCTGGCCTTCTGTTTCTGCTCAAGTAGGGAGTTTTTAGTCCTGGCACTTCCTTCTACCTGCAGATACGTGAGAACCAAGGAAGGTCTCTCTCATGCAGGCCATGTGACATCTTCTGCATTGTCCAATATGGGTGTGGTCATCACCAGGAGACTGGCAGAGATGAGGTAATTCTTGCTGAGCCCCTCAATTATGTAAAGACAGAACATTGTTGTAACTGTTGACAATGAGCTATTTTAGCACTAGATGACTGATGACTGGGGTGGATTTTGGCAAAGTGATCCTGACAGACGGACTGACAAGGAGGAGGCCAACTGTCAGTCCAAGCCACTCCTTTTGCCTAAACTATAACACTTCTCAAAGAACAGCTGAATAGTTTAAACTCAAACCGTATTTAATTTTATCCCATCAATTTGGAATTACAATATTTGTAATATGTATTATTACTAAGCCAAAGTTCCTGTGTGAAAGTTTACATGATGAAGGTGAAAGAAAACAGTGTTTTCATAGTGTGCCCCTACTTAATTTGCCACTTTAGCAGTACAAGACCAAGGGGGGCCGTGTTGGTCCATCTGTTGTTTGGTTTAGGCTTGTCTGCTACTTTGCTTTAAACTTAAATAGACATACAATTCATTTGCTGAACTTACGCAATATCATTTAGTCAAAGAGCCACTCAACTTTTCACAATAATTTAGTAATTGACTTATAATGTGTTCGAACATAATCCACTCCTTGGCAGGGATTCAATTTGCTCAAATTTAGAAACTTTATCATAGAAAGCATCAGTTATATAAAATGGTATTAATCGATTTGGGAGTGAAACTATTGCCATTACAAAACTATGTTTCTCATAAAAAAATAATATTATTATATGTATAACTGTACATAAGTATAATACACAAGTGTACACAAGTTACTGTACACAAATGTAAAAAAGTGTATATGTATATATATATATATATATATATACTGTTCATCCATCCATCTTTTATTTCGTTTGTCCTCACTTGAGTCGCGGGCATGCTGAAGCCTATCCCAGCTGTCTTCAGGCAAAAGGCGGGGTGCACCCTGGACTAGTTGACAGCCAATCACAGGGCACATATAGACAATTATTTACACCTTTGGACAATATAGAATCTCCAATTAACCTAGAATGCATATTTTTGGAATGTGGGAGGGAACTGGTGAAGAGAATGCAATGAGCATGCTGAAAATAACATGATACTCCACCAAGAGTAAAGAGAAATTACCCAATTAGTATACTTCATGTAAAAGATCAAGGATTCCTTCTGCCATGAAGTTGTATTAGCCATTAAGAGGCCATAATCCAATCACACTCGTACACCTGAACATGGCAGATAAGCCTGTTGTTGTCATCCATGTGGAAACTCTGTGTGACATTTCTGTCATCTGTTTTTGTTTTCACACTGCAAACACATCAGAGCTCTTCCCCTTCCAAGCCCACCACGGTAAGATTTGAGATTAAAACTCATTATCCTAAATGATGATCAATGATTTAAATATAGTCATGTTCAATACTACATTTGCATCTGTTTTTATGATGGAAGGACTCTGAGCCACACAATGAGTGTGCCATCTATGAGGTAAATGTATTTTTCCCTCTATTGATTACACAGCAGTGCGGTAGTAAAGTAAATCACTTATCAAAATATGTTGTCTTCCTAGACAATCTTCTACATTCAAATCTTTTGAAGAAATGGTTGGCAGCATGAAGGTGAGTTAATGTGATTTTATGCACGAGGCACTCTTGTATCAATATTGATCACATACTGTATGAAACCCACAGGACAAGATAACAAATAATGGAGAAACATCTGGCTTTGAAAGAAGAACGGCACGTTACAACTCATGAGAACTGTTTTTCATGTATGCCTGTGATTATTCCCATTCATAGAAGTCATTGTATTCTCTCAGGGTATTGGATCGGTCACAAGTGGACTGTTTAGTTTGTCTTAGAAGACGTTTTCCTCCCATCTGAGCAGGCTTCAACCTTTCATGCTCAATGACTAGGTGGGACAAACACTAGTCACACTAGATAGGACAGTTCTAGTCTGAGGAGTTTGGTGCAGGATCCAAAGTATTTATCCTTTTTATATCATAATACAGTATTGTAATGCTGTCTTTGATTTGTCTGTGAAATGTAAAAGATGAGCTACTTTACCATAATACTACTATGCAAGGATTTCTGCATGATGTTAAATTCATACTGAAAAATATTTATTTTGACCTCTACATTAGCAGTTCATTGGGATTGTTTGTGACAATAGCAACATTTCTAAGTATTTTTGTACTTAAAGATTTTTCAATTGAAGTCAAATAAAGAATTCACGTGCTACGCTGATAGTAATGTGAATAAAAGGAAGTGAATTAAAATGTTCCTCTCTTGAAAAATTTTGATTGAAGTTTGCAAAGCTTCATACCATGAAATCCAATTAAAGCCTTTACTGTATACAACTTGCTACAAAGATTTTCTGAAACCAAAAATATATACACACCAGATAGCATATGTTACCAATACCATTTATTACAAATAAAATAACTGGAGCTCTTGTAAGACATTCACCACGGTTGGTATTCATGTACATATCTGTGCAAGTGCACATACATTAAAGCAGTCACAAATAAGAAACCGGCAATTTGGAGTGATTGTTTGGTTACGATAGGCTATACTTTCAACGATAGGTAATGTAATAATAGTAATTTATATAATTAATTTAATTATATAATAATAACTATATAGTTGATAGTTCATATAAAGTTCATATCAATAAAAAATATTTTAAAATTAAGTTCAGACATTCCATCCAAACAGAGCTTTGGTTAACTCCCCCATTTAAAATGTCCAGACACACATAACATCCTGAGAAACAGCAATGCATTATGGTCCTCTATAAGGAACAAAAATTTCACAGTCGGATTTCAAATGCAAAATCACAGTCCTCCCAAAATAGCTACCATACTGACCAGCGTGTTACTTGTGCCCATAAAGTAAATTCAAACGTATTAAATATATCTACTTATTGTGTTTTTAAAGATAGAAAGTGTTTCTAAGCACACGACTTTAATCAGTCGTTTGAGATGGTTTGGGTAACACATAGGCATTTTAAGACACTCACTGGAGATGTTTGAAGCAACAAATCCATAAAGAATTATGAAGTGCTTCACACTTTCAATCATCTACTTGATTTATTTAAAATACATGTTTTATGCCTTGTATCATAACAAACGAAAAGTTGGTGAACAGAAACAAACTTGTATTAAAAACAGTCAGAAGTAGGAGTAAAAAAACGTGTGTTCCCTGACCGGGAATCGAACCCGGGCCGCGGCGGTGAGAGCGCCGAATCCTAACCACTAGACCACCAGGGACTGCATACACCCGCCAACAAATTTTCAAATTGGCCTACAGCCATTACCCGCAGACATTTTCTACCTGTCTTGGTGGACATGGAATGATTTTTTTTTTTTTGTACATGACTTCAGATGTGATGTCTTCTGTCAGGAGGCTTCCTCCATAGCTCTCTTTGTCGTCACCACGTTTCCAGGCAATCCGCAGCACGTTCGGTGTCCCGGAGTGTTCCGCCCCGCCCTTCCCTCGTGTCAGCAGCATACGTGCGTCCCAGCGGGGTCTTTATAAAGGCAGCCTGCAGTCCTGCCTGACAGTGGCACCCGCCGGTGGACACGCATCATCGTCTATCCACAAATGGGCCAATAGAGCTACCAGAAGTTTTCCACCTTTCCGCAGCCATCCGTACCTTCCAACCGCACTGGGAGCCGACAACCGCTTCCCAATTTGAACCCAAAAGGTATGTCATAAACTAGTATTTTTATACAGTAAGCCATTATACGTGACACTGGAAGCACAAGCTTTGACGTGCTCCAAACAGAGGCATTTTATGTACATGTTAGGAATGCTTTAGCAGCGGTACAAGTGGGTTGTTTATGCATCTTCTGCAGTACAGTACAAGTGTTCTCAGCTCCCTAAAATCCCCGTAGCCATCTGCTGCTCAGCTAAAGTTAAGCTGTACTGCCTTCATCTGGTCCTTAAGGCGGAAAGGTGCTGTGTTAATTCAAATACTGCTTTCATGGCAATGCTTTCTTCATTTAAAAGTTTCCCTCATTCCACACATTGTGTAAAAATGTTGACATGTTAAAACATAAATGCTCTGGGGAACTATTATTCGTTTGGGCCCCACAGTTGGGCCAAGTTGAGACATTAGAAACCAGAGTCCCAGAAGCAGCTGTCTCTGCTACATAGCCACGCACTGGAATGCAACACCGAGTGCACCTAGCATGCCAATGTTGTTGTTGGAAAAAGTGCTTTACCCACATCTGAATGAATAGAATTTGATGACCGATAGAATGATGATCAACAGGGGAAGAAAATGCGTAACTGTATTTCCGGCCTATTGTACCTGAAATCATCTTTACTTGACTAGGTCACCATTTTACATCAGTGAGCGGTTTTCCACCTGAGGTAGGAGAAAATGGCAGCAATTCCATCAAGTGGCTCCCTCATCGCCACCCATGATTACTACAGACGTGAGTTCCTCCAGGAACATACAACACCACATGACACAAGCAGCCTTGCGTGTGTAATTTAAACAACTAAATGTATTTATCTGCTTTCCAGGGCGCATCGGGTCTACCTCCAGCAACAGCTCATGTAGCAGTGCAGAATACTCAGGAGAGGTCCTCCCACACCACCCAGGTATGCATGACTAAGGTCAAGGTGCTGTTTTCAACTAAATTATCGAAATATCACGTCTGATTTTCACAGGACTTCCGAGACAAGACTCTGGTCACTGGTGGACTTCTTTTTTCTTTGCAAAATCTGGAGGTGAAAACCAAAAGTAAGCTTGTGTTTTATCACCAAAAAAAAACTGAACCCACACAAATGTTATCAGGTTCTTTGCAGTTGTGGTGAAAACTGTGTTGTTGGTTGCAGAAATGGAAGCTACACTGTGGCCAACGGTCAGGTGACCTGCATCCCCAGGGAAATGCTTTTGAAGCACCAAGTCAGTGAAAACAGTGACACTGGAAAGTCTGAGTCCTCCAATCCCCCGACTGCCTCCTAGAGGCGGCTCACCCTCCTCACCACCAACTTGCCATCACAGTCCAGATGGAGATGATGGTGGTGATGAAGGATTGCTTTTTCAGTAAATAGTTAGCTTCTTCTTTTTTTTTTTTTTGACTGTATAGATTATTTCTACAATGACCAAAAACAACTTGAGTGTTTCATCTATGTCTTCTTGTGATTTACTAAAAATAATAAAATGATTTCTCTTGGGTACTAGTTTTGTCTTTCTTTAGTGCAGCTTTTATGCAAGCCTCAGCTGAGCTGATGTTTTGTAACACAAGCAGCCATCTATCCAAACTACAGTAAGCTGTTTGGCTTTGTGTGACTGGCTATATGCCATTGTGTTGCTAAGAAACTTGCATAACTTACATCTTACCATAAATGTGGTTCAGCATGAATACTGGAATGCATGCTGGAAGACTGGTGTTGCAAGCCATACCTACCTGAATGGTGACAGCTGAGAAACATTTACAGCCTCCACTCCCTGATGGTCAATTTCTGTGTAGGTCCTTCAGCAATAACTGCACTATGTTTAGATACATAGTAGCCAACTTGATCCTATTAATGCACATGCTTTGGAACTGAACCTGAACTGTATATAAAGTTCAGCACACTGATAAAATAATGTACAGGAACTGGGGCAAATGTAGCCGCAACTAGCTAAATGTAGCTGCAATGAGGCACAAGCCAGTGTTTTATTGTGCCGGTCCCAAGCCCGGATAAATACAGAGGGTTGTGTAGGAAGGGCATCCGACGTAAAACTTTGCCAAACCAGAACATGCGAATCAGACTCATGACTTCCATACCGGATCGGACGTGGCCCGGGTTAACAACGCCCGCCACCGGTGCTGTTCACCGACAGGGTGCCGGTGGAAACTGGATTACTGTTGGCCGAGGAAGGTGTGTCCGTAGGAGGAGAGAGAAGAGGAATGCTAAGAGTCTAGAACTAAGAGTTGGGACTTTGAATGTTGGAACTATGACAGAAAAAGGTAGAGAATTAGTTGACATGATGCAGAGGTGGAAGGTAGACATATTGTGTGTCCAGGAGACCAGGTGGAACGGTAGCAAGGCTAGAAGCTTAGGAGCAGGGTTCAAGCTGTTCTATCATGGTGTAGATAGGAAGATAAATGGAGTAGGGGTGATTTTGAAGGAGGAGTTTTCTAGCAACGTCCTAAAAGTAAAAAGAGTGTCAGATAGAGTGATGAGCCTGAAGCTAGAAATCAAAGGTGTGATGTTCAATGATGTTAGTGGGTATGCTCCACAGATAGGATGTGAGATGGAGGAAAAGAGAAATTCTGGTCAGACCTGGATGAAGTGATGCAGAACATCCCCAGAAGTGAGAGAGTTGTCATTGGTGCGGACTTCAATGGGCTTGTTGGTGCAAGAAACAGAGATGATGAGGAGGTGATGGGCAAGTTTGGTATCCAGGAGAGAAACGCAGAAGGACAGATGGTGGTCGACTTTGCTAAAAGGATGGAAATGGAAGAGACAGGAACATAGGGTGAGTTGAGGTAGAAGCACACAGGTAGACTACATCTTGTGTAGAAGATATAACCTGAAGGAGGTCAGTGACTGCAAAGCAGTGGTAGGTGAGAGTGTAGCTAGACAGCATAGGATGGTGGTGTGTAGGAGGACTCTAGTTGTGAGAAGGATGAAGAGGGTAAAGGCAGAGCAAAGGACGAAATGGTGGAAGCTGAAAAAGGAGGAGTGTTGCGTGACTTTTAGGAAGGAGTTGAAAAAGGCTATTGGTGGCCAGGAAGTCCTTCCAGATGACTGGACAACTACAGCTACTGTGATCAGGGAAACAGGTAGGAGAGTACTTGGTGTGTCATCTGGAAGGAAAGTTGATAAGGAGACTTGGTGGTGGAATGAGGAGGTGCAGGAGTGTGTACATAGTAAGAGGTTAGCTAAGAAGAAGTGGGACACTGAGAGGACTGAAGAGAGTAGACAGGAGTACAGAGAGATGCAGCGTAAGGTGAAAGTAAAGGTGGCAAAGGCCAAACAAGGGGATTATGATGACTTGTATGCTAGGTTGGACAGCCAGGAGGGAGAGAAAGATCTATACAGGTTGGCAAGGCAGAGGGACAGAGATGGGAAGGACGTGCAGCAGGTTAGGGTGATGAAGGATAGGGATGGAAGGGTATTGACAGGTGCCAGTAGTGTTATGGGAAGATGAAAAGAGTACTTTGAAGAGTTGATGAATGATGAAAATGAGAGAGAACAAAGAGTTGAAGAGGTGACTGTTGTGGACCAGGAAGTAGCATAGATTGGTAAAGAAGAAGTGAGGAGGGCATTGAAGAGGATGAAGAACGGAAAGGCACCCGGCCCTGATGATATATTTGTGGAGGTATGGAAGTGTCTAGGAGAGGTGGCAATAGAGTTCCTGACCGGGTTGTTTAACAAGATCTTAGATAACGACAAGAGGCCTAAGGGATGGAGGAGAAGTGTGCTGTTGCCCTTTTTTAAGAACAAGGGAGATGTGCAGAGTTGTGGCAACTACAGAGGAATAAAGCTGATGAGGCATACAATGAAGTTATGGGAAAGAGTAGTTGAAGCTAGACTAAGGACAAACGTGAGCATTTGTGAGCAGCAGTACAATTTTATGCCAAAAAAAGAGTACAACAGATGCAGTATTTGCTTTGAGGATGTTGATTGAGAAGTACAGGGAAGGTCAGAGGGAGCTGCATTGTGTTTTTGTAGATCTGGAGAAAGCTTATGACAGGGTGCCCAGAGAGGAACTGTGGTATTGTATGAGGAAGTCTGGAGTGGCAGAGAAGTATGTTAGAGCGGTGCAGGATATGTACGAGGACTGCAAGACAGTAGTGAGGTGTGCTGCAGGTGTGACAGAGGACCTCCAAGTGAAGGTGGGACTCCATCAGGGATCAGCTCTGAGCCCCTTCTTGTTTGCTATGGCGATGGACAGGCTGACGGACGAGGTTAGATAGGAATGTCCATGGACTGTGATGTTTGCAGATGACATTGTGATATGTAGTGAGAGCAGGGAACAGGTGGAGGAGAAGCTTGAGGGGTGGAGGTTTGCCCTGGAAAGGAGAGGAATGAAGGTTAGCCGCAGCAAGACAGAGTACATGTGTGTAAATGATAGGGACTTAAGTGGAAGAGTGAGGTTACTGGGAGAAGAGATAAAGAAAGTGGAGGATTTTAAGTACTTAGGGTCAACAGTCCAGAGCAATGGAGAGTGTGGAAAAGAGGTGAAAAAGCGTGTGCAGGCAGGTTGGAATGGGTGGAGAAAAGTGTCGGGTGTGATGTGTGATAGAAGAGTTTCAGCTAAAATGAAAGGAAAGGTGTACAAAACTGTGGTGAGACCAGCGATGTTGTTTGGTTTAGAGACAGTGCCGCTAAGGAAAAGACAGGAGGCAGAGCTGGAGGTAGCAGAGATGAAGATCCTGAGGTTATCTTTGGGTGTGACCAGGATGGACAGGATCAGGAATGAGCACATCAGAGGGACAGCACATGTTAGAGGTTTTGGAGATAAAGTCAGAGAGGCCAGACTGAGATGGTTCAGACATGTCCAGATGGATGTAGTGAAAGAGGACATGAAGGTAGTTGGCGCAAGAGAAGAGGATACAGAAGACAGAGTTAGATGGAGGCAATTGATTCGCTGTGGCGACCCCTGAAGGGATAAGCCAAAAGGAAAAGAAACCACTGATAAAATAATGTATTGATAATTAAAAATAATCCTTGTTATGGCAGTTGTTTGCAAATATGTAGTTTAAAATATGTAAAAGCGCAGATCGCATTCCTAGGCACATTCAGACACAATGATTAAAAAAACAAATTAAACAAATTAAAAAATAAAATATTTTGTAAATAGGGCCGCACGGTGGATGAGTGGGTAGCACATTGGCCTCACAGTCAGGAGGTTCAGGGTTTGAATCTCCGTTGGGCATCTCTGTGTGGAGTTTGCATGTTCTCCCTGTGCGTGCGTGGGTTTTCTCCAGGTAGTTCGGTTTTCTCTCACATTCCTTAAACATGCATGTTAGGTTAATTGCTGACTCTAAATTGTCCATGGGTATGAATGTGAGTGTGAATGTTTGTTTGTCTATATGTGCCCTGTGATTGACTGGCGACCAGTCCAGGGTGTACCCCGCCTCTCGCCCAAAGCCAGCTGGGATAGGCTCCAGCATACCCGCGACCCTAATGAGGATAAGCGGCATAGAAAATGAATGAATTTGTAAATAACTACATCAAATTGTATGTAAATTGATATCAATTTTGGAATTATGGGCCATTATTTTCGTTTTTTTATGTATTTAAGACATGCATATTTGGGAGTGGCGACTTCATCAGCACCATCTAACATTCTCCCACACTGCACAGTGTAGACTACTATACTGTATTTTTCCCCCTTTTCTTTGCTCTCACATTTGTTACCAAATGCTGATCAATTCAAGTCAAGTCAAGAACCTTTTATTTGTCATTTCAACCATATAAGCTGATGCAGTACATAGTGAAATGAAACAACGTTCCTCCAGAACCCTGGTGCTACATAAAACAACATATATTCACATACAACACGACAGAGAACTAAGGACTAACTTAGAACATAAAGTGCATCGTGTGCAGCCTAGTGCAAACAGTGCAGAAACAACACAGTGCAAAAACAGACAAGACAGTGCAGGACAAACAACAAAGAGCATGAAGTAATAACACCGACCAAAAACCAAAAATGTATTGGGATTGTATTAAGGAAACTGTAAAAAGGATGTGAAAGGTACAATATGTGCAAAAAAAAGCATACATAGCAGCAAAAGGTGCAAAATAGCATGTAAAAGTAAACATAGTTATAATAAATAATAAATATGAGTATGATGGAGATGTGCATGAATATGGAATGAAATGGTGAAGGATAATATGTATCAATTCAAGTTCTGTGTGTTGAGAAGCCTGATGGCTTGTGGGGAAAAAATGTTGCACAGTCTGGTTGTGAGGGCCCGAATGCATGGAAGCAGTGTGAACAGTGTGTGAGCTTTGCGGATGCAGCGTGTGGTGTAAATGTCCATGACAGAGGGGAGAGAGACTCCAATGATTTTCTCGTCCGTCCTCACTATCCTCTGTAGGGTCTTGCGATCCGAAACGGTGCAGTTCCCAAACCAGACAGTGATGCAGCTGCTCAGGATGCTCTCGATGGTCCCTCTGTAGAACATCGTGAGGATGGGTGGAGGTAGATGGGCTTTCCTCAGCCTTCTCAGAAAGTAGAGACGCTGCTCGGCTTTTTTACTGATGGAGCTGGTGTTTAGTGACCAGGTGAGGTTCTCCGCCAGATGAACACCAAGGTATTTGGTGTTCTTGATCCTTGATTGATCTCCACGAATGATCCATCGATGATCAGTGGAGAATGGTCACTCTTTGCTCTTCTAAAGTCAACAACCATCTCTTTTGTTTTTTTTCAACGTTTTAGAGACAGGTTGTTGGCTCTACACCAGTCTGTAAGGTGTTGCACCTCCACTCTGTAAGCTGACTCGTCGTTCTTGCTGATGAGACCCACCACGGTCGAGTCATCGGCGAACTTGATGATGTTATTCGAGCTGTGCATTGCTACACAGTCGTGAGTCAGTAAAGTGAACAGCAGTGGGCTGAGTACACAGCCCTGAGGGGCCCCGGTGCTCAGCGTGGTGGTGCTGGAGTTGCTGTTCCCGATCCGGACTGACTGAGGTCTCCCAGTCAGGAAGTCCAGGATCCAGTTACAGAGAGAGATGTTCAGACCCAGGAGGCTCAGCTTCATGATCAGGTGCTGTGGGATGATTGTGTTGAATGCTGAACTGAAGTCGATGAACAGCATTCTGACATAGGTGTCCTTGTTGTTCAGGTGGGTGAGGGCAAGATGAAGGGTGGAGTTGATGGCATCGTCAGTGGAACGGTTCGGACGATACGCAAACTGTAAAGGGTCCAGTGAAGGTAGAAGCAGACACTTGATGTGCCTCATGACAAGCCTCTCGAAGCACTTCATTATGTTGGGTGTGAGTGCGACGGGACGGTAATCAATGAGGCAGGAGACTGTAGACTTCTTCGGCACTGGGACTATGGTCGTTGTCTTGAAGCACGTGGGAACAACGGTGCTCAGGGAGATGTTGAAGATGTCAGTAAAGACATCTGCAAGTTGTACTTCACATTCCCTGAGCGTCCTGCCAGGGATGTTGTCTGGTCCAGCAGACTTTCGTGAGTTAACTCTGCTTAGAGTCTTCCTCACTTGAGTCGGGGTTAGACAGAGCACCTGGTCGTCGGGAGGTGGTGTGTTTTTCCTTGCCGCCATGTTGTTCTGTACCTCAAACCTTGCGTAGAAGTCGTTCAGCAGATCTGGGAGGGAGGCATCACTGTCACAAGTGGGTGATGGCGTCTTGTAATCCCTGAACGCCTCAATGCCTTGCCACATGCGCCGGCTGTCTCTGCTGTCCTCGAAATGGCCATGGATCTTCTTGGCGTGTGCGCGCTTCGCCTCTCTAATGGCACGGGACAGTTTGGCCTGTGCTGTACTTAAGGCCACCTTGTCCCCTGCTCTGAAGGCGGAATCTCTGGATTTAAGCAGCGCATGCACCTTAGCAGTCCTCCACGGTTTCTGGTTGGGGCGTGTGGTGAAGGACTTGAAGATGGTCACGTCCTCAGTGCACTTGCTGATGTAGCTGGTCACTGAGGATGTGTACTCCTCCAAGTTAAGGGTGTCGCCATAAGTTGTGTCCCAGTCAGTGCTCTCAAAAAGTCCTGAAGAGCAGAGATGGCTCCTGCTGGCCAAGTTTTTACCTGTTTCAAAACCGGTTTTGAGCGTCTGACGAGCTGACGTCTGACGTCTGATACTATGTGGGAATGCAAGATTTGATGACCTTATTGAGTGCTAATGTGCTTATTTGTTTGGTACACAACCTCTCTGAAAAAAAAATCCCAGGCTTGTACTGGTGGATGGTGGCTGTGGATTTTAGTGCTGTTAATTAGATGATGTTCCTGTAGTAGTTTTACACATATGGCGTATGTATGTTTTGCTGATGTTTTGGAAATCTTTCCTGGTGACTAGCTAGCACGCTGTTAGTGATATTTAGATCTATTCTCAATTTCACTCATGCTAAAATGCACAGCATGCGCAACAATCATTTTGTCATCAGCGCAGGATCTCCTGCTTTTTATGAGAGAGACTGTCAAGCGGTTGCTAGTCTTGCGATACCTGGTGCATGTTTCTACAATTGAACGGCTGATTCTTGTCGGATATCCGGTGGCAGCGATTTGTCATTCACAAGCCTATAAGTTACACTGAGAAATATTGAGTTTATTTCTTTTTGTGTCAGCAATTACTAAAAGTCTGTCCACTTATCGTGTTTAAATGTTCACAGGTTAAAATCTTCTAATAGGGAGAGAAAAACAAATCAAGAATGTTTAATAATAGATAGCTATTTTAAACAGTGAAAAGAAAGAAGGAATAAAAAGGGTTTAAATACCTTTAACATTTAAAATTTATTTAGTTGGAGACATGGTTTATTTATCAGTAATTAAAAATAATATAATAATAAATTAAGAGATTAAAGTTAAAGTAATACATTTTACTTACAGGAAGGAGTAAACAAAAAATAGATGCAGGATATAAAAGACTAAGCAATAACTTAAACAATATAAATTAATGAAATCAGGATAAATTGTATTACACACTGTGGTTTGCATGTATTTTTCCTCTTGAGTATACTGTGAAAACTATGCTATATTTTAGAGAGCAGAATACACACACTGTATATAAATATTGTACAGTATACTGTATATACAGTACATATACTTTATCATTTTAGCCTTTAAAACAGATATTGTGATTTGTTGGTGTGCAACTATTAACTGTAACTGAGAGATCAACAAGAGTATTTGCTGGTCCACAAACATTTCAAGGAAAAGATATGGAGAGAACACCTGGCAGCGAGTACACACTGGCACAACATCGGTGAGAACACAGTGAGCAAAGTCTTCTCTGAGTCAGATGGAAGAGCTCATGTTTCAGTCCAGTTTACAAAGCACTGTGAACTCCATGCCTTGATACTTGGCATGACAAGCTCCACCATGTTTCTCTGGGGACGAATCACAAGAGATGTCCTGCTCTAAAAATGTTCCATCACCCTGACCAAACAGTTTGGGGTCAACGAGGTAAAATTATTCGTAGGAGTTTCTATAAATAAAGTTCATGAGACACAGTGAAGGACAGCGCCACACAATGTCAAAACCACAGCAGCCATACTATAAGGGACTCTAGGGATGTCTAAACCACGGCCCAGGGGAACCTTGGTTAGCGCCATTAACCCGTTTCAGAACATCCAACTCTAATTAAAATAGACATTAACCAAATTAATTTTTCCCATTTATGAACATTTTAAGGTCACTTTTATCTTCGATTAAGGTAAAATTAAACTTAGAGGTTCACTTAGCTCTTTCATTTGTCATTTATATGCTTTAAGAATAGTTTTATGCATGTAAAACAATAATGATAAAACTATAAAAATATGTTTTGTGTTAACATTTTTGAGAGTGAATTGCTGATGACACCATAGATATTGTCTATTTTGTGGCGGTTGCGTGTTACAACTTCATTTGTAGGATGCATGTGCAACATATGTCCCTGCAGGTAAATCCCTTTTTGCACTGTTTGCATTCAAATATCACAGCATTTTATGTTTTGTTTTATAAGGTTTATTGTATCTGTATTCATTCATTTATACGTAATAAGTTATAATGAGAATGCCCCCACAGCATATGCCATTTGCTTTGCGTAAGTTTTGGATCACTCCTGGTGAATAAAGATGACGGAAACATCCGCATTCTGGTAAAGTATTTTAATAAAAGTCACTAAGAAAAGAACCCCCAATACATTACATAGGGGAAGTGTGGTTATTGACCATTTATCTTCCTAAATTAAAAAAACAAACAAACAACTTACCACTGCACTCGACCTTGCAGAAGCATTGTCGTAAAAATTTGTTAGAGGAGCAAGTGAAGTAGATCTTGCGCATGTGCAGAACCGGTGATTCTGGTACGGATCATGTAGTGACAATGCTAACAAGAAAAAATCATCATCCTTTGACTTTTCCATACATGGCCATTGGTGAACAAAGTATGGACACCTCTGCTGTAAACGGTCATGCAGTATAACAAACAGGTCTGATGACATGAAATATAAAGAATTTTAAGGATCAAGACCAGCAATGCTTCTTAAATGCAGGTCTTCAGGCAAGCTTCAGGCTTAAAAGTCCACCGCCATATACTTTGATGTAATTGATTACAAACTAAATTCTTTTTTTTTTTTTAAATCACCATAGTTCAAGGTGTTCTCTGTAATGCCAGGGAGAAATCTAGGCCAAAAGCAGCTGCCCTGTGACTCATTGCTGCCAAGAAATGGTCCGCTCCTGCATCGCATGCAACTGGAAAACACAGAAACGAGAGCCGCACGTGGCCCCTTATCAGTAGGGAGTTACTTATTCAATTACACGATACATGTTTACTGTCTGAGGTGAAGGGTTCGCTGCCTGCCCGTTTACAGGGGTGTAGCGTTCTGTTTTTAGCTCATTATCTGATGAGCAGCACGACCTGGCGGCATGCACCCTCATCCTTGTGTGTGTCGACTTGTGCATGTGTGTGTGTGTAGGCTGACAGAGTCAACATAAAAAGTTGTGCTGTGTCTCGACAACCCGTTAAGTTTCATCCAGACCCAGTGCATGCAACAGTATAATAAAAATAATAATAATAACAAATTGCCTACCTTGACATGTCGTTGAACATGACCTTAACTGAGACTGATTATCTAAGCAACTGTTAATCTCCTGCTATGAAAGAAAGTGTGTTACACAACACTGTGTTGTCCCAGCAAAATACAGTGGCAAAGTGCTGATAAAACAAAGCACGAGTACTAGTATTAACAGGGTTGTTGTTTGTTTGACATGATTGTCTCAAAACACGATTTGACCTTTGACACAATTTCTTTGGCTACTCTGCAAGAAATGAAATCATTGTAAGATTAAGATTATCTGACTTCAAGAAAATACTTATTTTGGACAAATGCTATGTTGTTGTTGTTTTTTTGCCACATTAGAATAATTTTGTAATATAAATTCTATGGTTTTCAATGTGTTATGGCAGCAGATTGGACGGAGGACAGTTTTTGGAACATGCTTGGCTAACTTCCATTATAGTTAAAGAAAACTTGTATTGTTTTTGTTTTTATTTTTATTGAGTAAACATTGTATAAGTTGATCAGAAATAGCCACATAATTTGTTCCATAAAATCACCTTTCCAGAGACTGAGAGGTCCCAAATATATTATATTCTCTGTTTGTAGACTTACTGTGGCACATTCTCACAAACTCCAGTCTTAACAAATAAGTACTAAATTCTGACCTATGTTCCTTAAAATAAGCAAAATAATGTCAGCAGAAGACAAACATTAGTCAAGTTTTGTTGTTTAACATGACAGTCCAGGGTGTACCCCGCCTCTCGCCCAAAGTCAGCTGGGATAGATTCCAGCACACCCCTGTGACCCTAATGAGGATAAGCGGCATAGATAATGGATGGATTGATGTTGTTTAACAGAAAAGGAAAATTTGTCAAATGATCTTGTTTTGTTGACTGATTATTTTGCTTCATATGAGAAATTCATGTCATATACCGCTTGAAGCAACAATGGTCCAATTTTCTTTAATTTACCAATCCTTCTTTTTAAAAAGTGTATGATTAAGACAAGCACAATGCTCTGTCATAGCTTAGAGTGATTTTCTTTTTTTCCAATGTATACTTTTATACACTCACTGTATATATGAAACAACAAAACTACAGGTGTATTAAAACTCAGCGGAATGTTCCATACTTTCAGGAAACACATTCATGTAATTTCATATCTTTTTAATGCATTCCATTACCTCACTCATTTTATTATTTAGTATTTTAGTTTATATATGATTGTTTTGTTTAATCTGTGACATGCAGGCTTGCGATTTACTGAAACTGGAGTCATTTGCTGTTTTGGACAAACAGACTGGACAGACTGTAAGTGCATGGCAGTGTATAATTTCTCATAGGACAGCAGCTGTAAATCTTTCCAGACCGACATTTGACTGTGCCAAAATATTTGATTACTTTGCCGCTTGAAAGTAGGTCAGACTACCACAGACTACAGAGCAAAAAAGACCTCTAAATACACATGACAAAGTTCAAAAGTGCATTTCACTCAAGTTTCAAGTTGATCTTCTTGGAAAATCTCCAAAGTTGCCAACTTTTTTTACTTTTCTTAAGTTTTTGCTTCTTCGAAAGTTACTGACAAGTGTGACATTGTCTGGTCTACCCTGATTAATGATGTCTGTGTCAATATCTTCAAACACGCCATATGTGGCATCAGTTTAGCATCAAATAGTTTTTTCCTGAAGTGGCCTACAAGTTTGGTTTTGAGGCCATCGGCTGCACCTCCACTGCCCTCTTTGGGTGATTAAAGAGGACACCACTGATTAAATATTGGATCTAGGTATGGCCTTTGGCTTTGCGGCACATTATACAACTTTTAACTTCCCCTAGAGAAGCCATTATTTTGTTGATTTGTTGATTGAACTATGCATTGATACACTTTTTCAGAAACACATTTATTTGGGGGAACTCATTACTGTTCTATTAGGATTTACAATGTGAGTGGTTTATTCTGATCAATTGTCTGTAAAGTTGACTTTTTACTTTGGGCTGAAATGATTTAGTCTTTAAATAAAAGTATGAGCCACGCTCCTGCATCTTCCAGGTTTTTCTGTAGTTCTGGGGCCCTCTTGTGGACAAAAACGTCACTCACGCAAAATACTTACGTAAGACGTGTCACATGTACTGTACTATAAAACAGAGAAAGCTGTCTTTTGTATTTAACTCATCCTTTTGAAGAGCAGCAGGATGCCATTGCACAGCACGCCGGAACCACATCTGGGTCGTAGGTCAGCATCTTGATCAGTGAAGCTGAGCATCCACGTGAGGGCAACCCTGGGAGCAAGGTGAGTGAAGTGTATTGCCAATGATTGGGATGGGTGATTGGAACCAGCAACTCTGTGGTGACTGGACACCCTACTCTATACCTTCTGAGTCACTGCCATCCCAGATTTAGGGCCTTTGTCTAAATTCAAATCAAAATGTGTATATAGGTAAGGTAAAGGTTGGTATAGGTAAACTACAATAAAACAATATACAATTTAAAAAAGTAAAATACAATACAAATATGGATTTAATTAAATTAAATTTAATTTAAAATAACCTTTAAAACGACACATTTATTTTTAGGTGCCGTATGACAAGATAATATTGTTAAATGTGCATTTTATTTTTATATTGTTGCGTATCTATATTGCCCACGGGACAAATCTGGCCTGTGACTGACATGAGAGCAGCCGACTAGTTCACTTCTAAACTTGGGAGCGACTAGCATTTTTAGCAGCTGATTGTGAAAAACACCAGAGCACTCCTGTTGTGTAAAGGAGTTTGGCTAGCTTTTTTGCAGTAGGTCCTTAAAAACACAAAATCACTCAAAAAATACTAAAACTGGGGAAATATGCTTGATGTTGACTTATTATAAACTATATAAACTATATTTTATATACTTAATAGGACAGTGAAGTATACTTGGCTTATAAGTATAAAAGTATAAACTAAAGTTTAAGACTAAGTAGACCTACGACTAACAATAACTTTAACACTAAAACTTATACTGTAGTATACTTCTATGTCTTTTTGCCACAAATACTAACATTTAGTATATCTTGCTCCAAGTGTATAAGGTCAAGTCAGTGACTTTAATTTATATATAATTTTTAGTTTCGTTTTTTTTTAGTAAGAACTTAATTTCATAGGTCTTTGTTTTTTAAATGTCTGGAAATATATCAAACTTGTTTTCTTGTGTATATACAGTATGAGTAAACTTTAAGAATACTTTAAAGAATATACTGTATTTCAAGTATGTAAATAGTAAGCTACAATGATACATTGACAGTATATAGATCAGTGAATGTGTTGTATACTTTTAAAGTCTACTTTTGCAAACTTAAAATAAACTTTAAAAGTATACAAACTGAGTACTTATGCAAACATGTACAGACTTAAAGTACTTATTCTAAAAGTATATAGACATCAAATGTTCCAATTTTGCCCAAAAAAGTATTAAATTAATACACTTTCTAGTATTCTAAAAATCTGTAGTGTACTTGCTGTACTAATACTTACACTGAAGTATACTTAACAAAATAAACTTTAAGTATACTCCTTTTTGCTGTGAGTGATCAAAATGTGACAGAAAATAACTGAAAACCACTGGCTTAGAGCAAGGTAGTTACCCTTTCATCGCCCTGCAGTACTGTGGTTGAGCAGATACGCTCATGGGTTTTTGTTAAGGATGTGATTAAGAAAAAGGAAGCAAGGTTGCACTTTGATAGCTCATCGCACTATTTTATTCAATTACTGACATCTCAGAAGAAGAGGAGAGTCTTTCAACTGTGTTGGTAAACCATTGGTGTAGTTGTTTTCCCCCCTTGTAGCGTTGATGCAACACTGAAAAAGCGCTATTTTCCAAACAAACACAGGTCCCTCCTTAATGATATGTAAGAGGCGGAAAGGATCTCACCTGGACAGTTTTGCATGAAACATACAAATGAAACAGGTTTGACCTTTTTCTCTTTTTTTTGTATTTCCACATATAATAATAAATATCTATACCTATAAACACTCCAACATAATCAAAATATTAAGTCACATGTACTGGAAAAAGATCCACTTTCAAATCACAATGATAAATGTACAAAACAATAGACATCTCCATATAAATGTTAATGGTTTTTGTTAGTGATTTCAGTCTCATTTCAGAGGAAATCAGTGGATTCAAACTCTACTTGGAGATTGAGTATTTCCTGAGGCTTATGGGTTCCCCGTAAAGGCCAGGAGAGGGGAATGGCTTATATGTTACCAAGGACATGTACCTTTTAGGGTACCAGATGGGTTCAAGAAAAGTTTTCTGAGCACTTATGTTTTAAAAATGTATCTACTCACCTCTCCGTCTATAGGCCACAACAGTATTTGAACAGAGCTGATTTAAGTTGTATTCATCTTTGATACATCTGTGCGCATCTTGTCCACTTAGAGAAGTTGTAAAGTTCTTTTTTACAAACTCTAGTCACCAAAACACCCAGGTGACCACAACCTGGTGTCACTGCAACCGTTAACCATTTGAGTCAATTAGAGAAGTTGCACTTCAAGCGGCAAAAGAAGACTACCTTGGTGTGTGTATGCAAATCAGGGGAACGGGTGAGTGGGAAAACCTCTTCAACATAAAATGTAAAGGAAACACATTCTAAAAAACTGTACATGTAAACATCACACTTTCACTGAGTCCAAAACTGGAGGGAGGGGGGATACGAAGCTTCACACAGGTGTACAGTACACCCCCCATGCACAGAGCTACAGTCTTATCGGTGCAGGAGAGGCAACCATGAAATCATATAAATAACAATAGCATTACAGACCACCACCAAATGATAAGTTAAAACAGGCAAGGGCATAAACCACTTAGATTTTTTTTAAACAGTGCCGTACCCACAGAAAAAGAACAATTCAAAACATCTTTTATCACTCTTTGTACAGCTATACAGTACACGTATCCGACCACGATGGCAAGCCACAAGCTACCAGGGCATTTTCATGAACACCAATAGATTATTACATTGTCCAGTCAATACAAAGAGAAGATCCATTGGGCGACCTTACTAAAAAAAAAAAAGAAACAAACAACAATAAAAATGGTTGTTGATCCCACAAACTCTAGCACACAATGTTGCTCAGCATCCACCTAACAAACCAGCAAGCAAACGTTGGGGTGAGGGGGTCTGGGAATGTGAGCCTCATGGCAAAAGTTACAACAAAAAAACCAATAGAATAGATGAGGAAGACTCCTACGCACATCAGGGTGACTTGAGATATGTGGCACATGTGGCACACGTGTGAGTTGGCAGGCCGTCCTGCTGAGGAGCTGTAAAGCTGCTTGTGATTTGACTCGTGACCATGACTTGGAAGTAAAGACACACTCACTTATCACTGTGTTAATGTTTCCTTAATCCTGAGCAATAAAGTGCTTCCAAACTTGCAATAGTTCATAGAGATTACACTTCAGATGCAATTGGGATGCTGGCGTGGTAATGACATGTTTGACGATAGACTTGATGGCAGATAAATAAAGAAATATATCTCTCTAAACTTTGTAAGGTGCAAGCCGAGGTGGCTGCTTGGAGGGTCACTGTCCTTGTTTGGAATGTGCTGAGCGACGGAATTAAATTTTCACAGATTCATGTACAAAATGGGTCACTTCACTTTTACACAAACTGTCCCCAGTGACACTTTAAGCCAAAGCAAATTCATACTTAATAAAAATACAAATTTAAAAAAATCCCCATCAACACTCTTGACAACTGTGTTTGTGCTGAGTGACTCACTGTCAAAAGTGTGAGACTGTGCTCTCCATCTGGTTTGAGCATTCTGTGTGCCATCAGACCCCAATACACACACATGCGCGCGCACACACACACACACACATCACAGACAGACAGCAGGGAGCGTAAACTGTGATGTAGTTACATCTTTGTCAAAGATTGTCTCTTGCGAGTGTTCAAACATCGACAGGGGGGTGGAGGGTTGGGGGTGTAAGGGGTATCTGAGTGAGCGAGGCACACACTCACAACATCAAGTAAAGCCATGCGGATGTTTACAGTCACCTTCACAAAAAGTAATCAATCTGTATTGGCTGTGCGTGAGAAAACTCACAGATCAATTCTTTCACACACAAAAAAAAAAAACAAATTGTGCAACAACTGGTCTATGTCATCTTTTTTGTCCCTGTAGATCTGCATGAGCATAATTAATGATAATGATTACTGATAAACATCAGTATTCACAACAGACAACAATGAAATCGGCTACAATGCTGCATGGGAGTATCACGTCTTTTAACAGTTTCGACAGGAAAGGATTGCGGCGAAATACTCCCCCTTTTTGCCTCCAAAAGTACACCATTACTGATTATCATCAATATTGCACCTTAGTCTGCTTACACTAAACAATATATTCATCTCTTTTTTTCCCTGACAGGTTTTTGTGACCTCATATTATCTCATACTCAGGCTTCCTTGTCATTACTCAGCCAGGCATGTTCAGGTCATGAGTCTTTAATCTCAAACAACGAGGTAATATTTTTCGACACAGTTTGGAGAGACTACTAAAATGGTCCAAAAAGTCTAACTTTTGCCTATGCATT
Source organism: Oostethus manadensis (assembly GCA_024372805.1). Classification (NCBI taxonomy): domain Eukaryota; kingdom Metazoa; phylum Chordata; class Actinopteri; order Syngnathiformes; family Syngnathidae; genus Oostethus; species Oostethus manadensis. Next base: position 2,984,440 of record QODF01000023.1, on the reverse strand, counting down.
GTGCATGCATGGCAGACAATTTAGCAGTGATGCAAGGTCATTATTTATGGAAACATTTAGAAGCGTAGCATCAATGTGGAGTAGATCACCCAATCTAATCGTGTCACTGTACAGGATATTTTACATGTGTGTGACAACATAAAGACGGCAAACCCTTGCACAACAATGCTAACTGAATTCTTGCAATACTCCACTAGATGGACAATCAGATTAGTTCTCCACACAGATTATCACTTCCTGAGACAAATGGGGGTTGCGGTGGTGAAAGCAAGACAGAGCACTGAGGTCATAGGGAACCAAATGCATAAATAATTATGTGGGATGAGTAAAGGTACCTTACAGGACCTGCTGTGCTTGGCAGAACCACTCCTGTCTGTCTGTGTCTGTCCAAGAATTGCATGTCGACGTGACATATTTACATTTGTAGACGGGCAGGCTGTAGTGTGGGGGGGCTCAACCTCAGTTCTGCTGCAGGATCAGGTTCTCTAGTTCATCTGCAGAGCGAAGCAAGAAGGCCGCTGACTCCCGGTAACCAGCGATGAGCTGCCTCACCGCTGTGACTTCTGGAGGACTGAGCTGGGCCGAAGCGCCACCCCCACCACCTCCCTGACCATGACTGTTGGAGCTAGAGCAGGAGGAGTTTGGAGCGATGGATTTCATACTCAGGTCTGTTGGACCTGCAGACAGAAGTAAGATCAAATCAGTAACTACTTCTATGTTATATTATATTTATATGTTTTAATTGCTAAACATGTAGACTGAATAGTGCTTGCAGCTTGTATATACAGAATTATTAGCAGTAGGAATGTCAGTTACAAAATTGGCATAAAAAATAGATATTGGATTATATCTCTATTGTTTTCGTTATAATATTTCCTGGATTTCTGCGCATGAGTGATTACCTCATCAAACTGCGGCATGCCCCACGGAGCAAGAAACTTGCTAGCAAGTAAGTCTGTGGTCTGGAATTATTTCTAGGTTTTGCGTTCAGATTGTAATTACAGTGTTCCCTCTCTACATCATGGTTCATCTTTTGTGGACTTGGACTCGCTATTTCGTGGAATGTATAGTGCTTCCCGATTGGCTCAGGGAGAACCCACGTGTTGTATCTGCATCCTGATTGGCTAAGAGAGATTTCACACATTCTGTTCTGCGTCCTGATTGGGTATGGGACTGTCGACCATTGTCAATCTCCTTGATTTGCCAAATGTACATAAATGTTCAATCAATTCAGTGTCATCATAGTAAAAGACACATAATGTGTTCATTAATTACACAGTGTGACGTGACATTAGTTTGAGGGAAGCACTGCAGCATATATCAATATTGGAAATAAAGTGCTGGACAATATTGGCTTATTGGATATTGGTATGAAAGCCAATATTGAGTATCTCTATATATACTCTAATAGTATTATAATTCATTTCTGCCCTTCTAGTGTTCTTGATCTCATACTTATTAAGGTAAAGAGTGAGACAGAACAAACTAAAAAGTGAACACCAGTGTCTACACTGCTTATCCAGTTCAGGGTCACATGGAAGCTGGCGTCTATCCCAATATGCACTACTGTATCTTCAATGAACCTAACATGCATGTCTTTGTAGGAAGAAGCCTTAGAGAATCCATACAAGAACATGAATCAAATATGCACATTTGAATTATGTATATAGAACCCAACTCCCAAATCTTGGTACAATGAGACAACAGTGATAAACAACGTAAACTGCGCTGGCCTAGAGCAATCAATTAGATCATGTAAAGGAGTTCTGTTGGAAAATAATTTGCTGATTTGTTCACTTGGGTTTTTCCTCTTGTTTACTCATTTGTGAAATGATTTGTATCACGTTGATGGACACATTGTCGCTCATTTGACCAGAAAGTCAAATGACTAATTTGTGCAACACAATGCTCTGACCACAGATGCCAACCATCTGCGCCAACATGTCAGAGCAGAAGTCCCAATCAAAAAGAAGGAAAAAATATGATTATGTTTTTAAAGTTGGATACATGTTAAGGAAACATAACTGGCTGTTATATTCACTTTCACTGTAGAAGACTACATCGTTTAGTTGATCTAAACCCACGGTCCTCAAATGGCAGCCCGCGGGCCATGTCCGGCCCGCCAAAGCCTCTCATTTGGCCCGCCAAACATCACCCAAATAATGAAATTACATTCTGTTACTTTGTTGGCAAATAGCTCTATGGTTCAGTGGGTAACATTGCTGCCTCTTTGTACAAGGGAATTGGGCTTCAAATTCTGGTAACATGGTAATGTAAATCACGTACACATACAGTATATAAACATAGACTTCTTGTCAAAATTTTAGGAGTAGTTGATCAAATTTCAATAATTTACTTTTTGCACTGTAGGACCTTAAGGAGGTTCTAATTAGAGCGTCAAAAATGCAAAAAAAAAAGAAATGGGAGTAAGACAAATTTAAGTAAGCAATTTATTATAAAGAACCATTAAACTGAAATAGGCTGTTCATCGGCTGATCAAAAGTTTAAGACCAAATCTAAGCCCCCCCCCAGAACATCAATTAAAAAAGAAGTAAAATGTTCAAAAAATGACTCAGTAACGAGTGGCTGCATCATTCATGTCAATCACCTCAAAAACGGGCTGGGGCATGTTTCCAAGAGGCTTGTGCAAATGTAGCTCCAGGTGGTAAAGATGGCTTCAAGGAGGGCATCCACTGTCTGGAAATGATGTCAGTTTTTGAAAACTTCCTTTGCCATCCACCAAATATTTTTAATTGGATTTTGATCAAGGGAACAAGTAGGATGGTGAGGTTATTCCTCAGGATTAGGCCTTTTGTCAGGCAGGCATTGTGAACTGCAACATTGTCTTGCTGAAAATACGTTATTACCACACAGACAAGGGCGTTCAGTCATGAAGGATGTCCCCTGCAAAATCTCCACATAGCCACCTGACTTTTGACTCCCCTGCACAACCTGAAGCATCATTGTTTCATTGGAGGAAAAAACACCCCATCTCAGGTGGGATCTTCTTGTCATGTCAGTAACATTGGAAGCTATATGGGCCATCAAGGTTAATTTTTTTCATCAGATAATAAAACTTTATTTCTCGTTTCAATGTCCCATGGTTGGTGCTCTTGTGTAAATTCCATACGGGCAATTTTGTGCCAGTGAAGAAAACGAGGCCTTTGAGACGTTTTTTCTTCTTAAAACTCTTTTCTCATGATGGTTTCTGATGGGCTACACTCGGCACCAGTAACCACCTTCATTTTGGCTGAGAATCGTCCAATGTCTTGACGAGCAGCCACATGATTCCTCTGGCACAGGGCTGGTGACAATTTTTGGGCTCAAACACTTGACTTTTTTGTTCCATAACCCTCAGGATCTTTAAGGTAGTTTAAATTGACTGTCTCACTGCATCCAACCTCAACAGCAATGGTGCTCTGCGAGACGCCTTGCTTGTGCAGCTTAACAAGTTCGACAGTGTTCAAAGAGAGAAAGCTTTTTTGCCTTTGCCATTAAGAGATCCTGACAGTATGAATACCTGACAGAAAAAAACATAGAATCCACATTTTAAAGGCTGCAGTCTTTAACGTTTGATCAGCTAATGAACAGCCTATTTTACATCGATGCTTGTTTTGGCTCTCGCTGAGGTTGGACACTGTAAGACGGTCATTTTAAACGTCTTGAAGGTTATTGAAATTAAAAAGTCAAGTGGTAGACCCAAAAAATGTCTCCATTTTTTGGCTTGGATCTGACTGGTGTAATGACACAGGACAATCCTTGGCCAAAATAAAGGTTCTACTGGTGCCGATGCAGTCCAATAACCATCAGACAGCATCTGCGAGATAAGTTTTTTAAAAACAAAAACCCTCTTCAAAACCCTTATCTTTATCACAAAATTGCCCATTTGGAATTTGCACAAGAGCACCAAACATGGGACATTTAAAGGTGGAAAAAAGTTGTATTCTCTTGTTTGAGAAAATGTAACCATGACAGTCTTGATGGCTTCCAACTTTACTTGAATGACAATGAAATCCCACCTAAGATGTGGGAAAGATGGGGTGTTTTTTTGCTTCAATCAAACGGGGGATGAGGGTGTTTTTCTCTTCAATGAAACAATGGAACTTCAAGTTGTGCATGGTTGTCAAATGGCAGATGCCTACATGAAGATGTTGTAAGGGGCATCCCTCATGACTGAAGGCCCTGTGTGTGAGTGCAATTACTGTGGTAATGACTGGGTTTTTCAACAGGACAACGCTGCAGTTCACAATGCCCGCCTGACGAAAGGCTTCTTTCAGAGGAATAACCTCACGCTTTTGAACAATAATGTGTCTTCCCCTGATCTAAATCCATCCGAGAACATTTGGGTCTGGATGCCAAGGAAAGTTTACAAAAATTGACATCGGTTCCCGACAATGGATGCCCTCTGTAAATCCATCTTCACCACTTGGAACAACATTGCCACCAGCCTCCTAGAAACACTTGCATGGTGCATGCCCAAACTGAATTTTAAGGTGAACAAGAATGGCACAGCTACTCATTGCTGAGTTACATTACTGATTTTATGGTGGGTTGCAGTTTTCTTTAAGACTTAAACTCTTGATCTGATGAACAGCCTATTTGAGTTTAGTGTTTGAATACATAGCATCCTTAAAAGGTTTTTGTCTCACTCCCATTTCTTCTTTTTGCATTTAGCTCTACTTGGCATGTCCAAGATCCAACAATGTAAAATGTAAATTCTTGACATTTTTCAACTGTTGAACGGTTCTTAAAATCTTGATTAGGAGTATGTATACACACACACACATGCACACTCACTATATATACAGTATTCATATACATATACATTCATTCATTCATTCATTCATTTTCTGTACCGCTTATCCTCATTAGGGTCACGGGGATGCTGGAGCCTATCCCAGCAGACTTTGGGCGAGAGGCGGGGTACACCCTGGACTGGTCGCGAGTCAATCGCAGGGCACATATAGACAAACAAACATTCACACTCACATTCATACCGATGGACAATTTAGAGTCACCAATTAACCTAACATGCATGTTTTTGGAATGTGGGAGGAAACCGGAGTACCCGGAGAAAACCCACGCACGCACGGGGAGAACATGCAAACTCTACACAGAGATGCCCAACGGAGATTTGAACCCTGGTCTTCCAGATCTCCTGACTGTGTGGCCAATGTGCTAACCACTCAGCCACCGTGCGGCCTATACATATACAGTCCAGATAAAATATCCCACATACGTATATACAGTATATTCATATACTGTATATATGAATATACTGTATACTGTATATATAAATATTATGTGTCTTTTACTATGATGAAACATACATACGGAGCTGTGAAGGAAAACTGTGACACTGAACAGTGCTCCTCACCGTTGGTTTGAGCTGCAAGAGCAGCGTTCTGCTGGTTGCTGCTGACTGTGCCGAAACCCCGCAGGTTGTAGTTGAGGCCTCCGTTGGTGTAGAGCTGGTCTTGGGCAAAAGCTGTGCTAGAAATGGCGAAGCTTGACGGGGCCACAGATGCAGGATCCCTGGTACTGGGCTTGTCAACAGAGAGCGGCTCGTCCTGTGGCCAGATGTTTCATTTTAGTGGCATGTAGCTATTTGAGCAGTTACACTCACCAGACAATTCATTGCGTAGGCATGCACTAATGAGGTATTTATTTTACAATATGTCTACTGCTACTGTTTTAGTGTGCAGTGAGGTGTCCCTACAGATTGACTCTGAGCATCATCTTTGCAAAGGCAGATTTGAAATGGTATTGTATTACATTTGCTAGAGTGCAAGTGTATTCAATGTTATGATTGGTAGGTGTATAGTATATGCCTTTATTAAATCCATTCTTGGCAGATTCCCAAGCCCACTGCTAAAACATTTACCGCCGGGTAGACATCGAGACGCATCCTCTTGGCGGCGTTTCGGGTTTCGCTTTCGCATGCAGCGGCAAGGATGTTCTCAGCCATGGCAGAGGTGAGGTGAGGAGGTGTTGGTCGTATCTGGCAGCAACATTTTTGAACATTATGATTGTGGGATTACAGAATATGTATATTTAAAGCCAGGGGCAATTAATACCTCAAAACCACTTTTTTTCATTCTGCGACAAGATTTGAGGTAGGTGCGAATGCGCTTGCGGGAGCGCTCTTGGAACTCAGGGAACTGGCGACTGCAGGACTCCATGATGGCCTGGATCTTCTCCTTGGGTTGTTTGGAGATGGGTACCATGCGGTCCAGATTCTCATCCACAAACAGGCGCACAAACATCTGAGAGGAGAGAGACGGAAAGGGGGGGAGGGGAAGGAGAGGATGTAGAGCAGAAAAATGAAGAAGGCGGGGGGGCGCAGCAAGAGAGGGGTGCGAGAGTTGAAAACAAAAGAGAGGAAAGGCAGGGAGGGGATGGGAAGCATACGGAGACAGTGGAAGTGGATAGGAATAAGAAGGAGGGGGACGGTTGTGCATACACACACACACACACACACACAGGCAGTGAAAATGGGAGCGCTGCATCATGTGAAGGACAATATTGCCTATGTGTCATAGTTATTTGTTTTCATTAGACTCAGAAATGCATTTTCTTGCAGCCTATATTGCACAGGCATAGTCATGCATAACATATTAATATATAATTTAGTGACAGGAAAGTCTCATTCCACGGCTACCGTTAGAATGGTTACTTACATTAAAGGCTTTAAGTCTCTCTGGGTCCATTCCTTCTGCGTCATTGATCTTATCGTTGTCGTCATGGTCGTCGTGATCATCGTCATCATCATCAACTATCTGTGCACGGCCGGAGGTCAAGTCCTCTGCACACATGCTCAGTTCAGTCTTCACAGAGTTGTAGCTTCCTGAGCTGTACGGAGGGGACTACAGACAACCAAGCATGTTAGAATTTTAGTATTGCAATGACTCATGACTCAAGAATGTCTCTGTTTACCTTGTTGGCGTACTCTGTTTTGATGGGGTACTTCCTGTTTGGGTCTGCTGGATAAGCTTTTTGCGGTGAACACCCCGCTGGCAGCAGTCTGTCACTCAGGTTGACAGGCTGCTGGTCATCTGAGGAGGATGAGGACAAGGTGGCGCTAAAGTCAAGGGGAGCACTCAACCCGTTCTCGGTCACATCCCCAAATAGGGCGCTGCCCTCGGGTGGGTTCCCACCCACAGGCTGCACTTCTGGCGAGGTCAGCGCAGGCATTCCATTGACACTGCTGCCCTGTGAGGAGTCGTCGTCTGCTGGAAGGGGAGATGTGAGAGATGAACAAGTGAGAGATGAGTTGTGTGTTTGTTCAACATTAAAACACAACTGTTTTTGAAAAGAGTGTCTGACTTCCTGCTTTCTGATGTTGCTTCAAGAGTATCGAGGTCAACTGTCCAAACACTGTGCATTAAAAGTGGTTAAAAGGGTGAATTTCACGTGCTTAAACAACAACGAGGGAGCAGTGAGGAAAAGTACTGGGCGTGGGGAGCTTTCAGTGTGAGTACTATTCCTACATGTGCTGTATTTCGTTGAGGTCTTCTCCCTTTCAATGACTTGCCCTAATTTCAGTCTCTCTGTAGAGTGAGAGTTAACACTGGCCTTTGTCCTACTTTTTTAAGCCCTGCACCCTGAGAGAGAGGGGTGCGCATCGGATTGGGGCTGCACTGTTGCCCCACTCACTGGATTTATTTGGATTAGTCCACTAAGAACAAGGCAAGCTGTTTCCTGCACAACACAAATCATATTGTATGTTGAGTCAGTTTTCAGTAGGTTAAAAACTGGTTTAGAGAAACTTGTATGACACATGCTTGTGAATAGTCCCATTCATCCAGGTCATCGTAGGGCACTGAACTGATTGCAACTGGACTACTCGGGTTGTCTTAGAAGACATTTCACCACTCATCTGAGCAGGCTTCGTCAGTTCATGCCTATGTGGGATAAACACTAACCGAAATAGATAGGACAGCTCTAGTCTGAGGACTAGTGTGACAGTGGCAGAGATGTAAACCCGTCTCACCATCCTCTTCTTTAACGGTGGCTGATGAGTCGCTGAGCTTCTCTCCATTTGGCAGACTGGGCTCAGGCACTGGTGGCTGCTCAGATGCGACCCATGCAGGCTCAGCACCGTTCATGTCCTCGCTACTTACCGAGCTGTCATCCTGGAGGAGGAGAGCAGGGGGAGAAAGGGACCATGAGACAGGAATAAAAACCAGTGGCGTGAGAAAGCCTCACATTTTTGACAAGAACGTTTGATGCATTCTGCTGGTAGAAGGATGACATTTGTGCATGTACTGATGGGCATTTTGAAACAGGATAGCAGAACAACAAGGGGACGAAGAAGCTTTCCTTTTGAGTAATATCTTTCTTGGAGCGGTGCTATTTTTAACTGTTATGTAGAAAACATGCTTGCTGTAGCGTAACACAAATATGAGTAAAGCAGGGAGGTGAGGGTTAGCAAAGGAGAACAAACTATTCTAATCTGGAGCTTTGTTCTCTGATGACCATGTTTCTCACCAAGGCTGTGTGAGAGGCATCATGTGTCAGCAGTCATCTTGCTATATATCAGGGCAAAATCTGGATCAAACAAACAGTTCTAACTCTTTTGTTAGGACCAGAATGCTCAATTGGACACCGAGTCAGCCACGGGGGCCATAAAGTGACCGCGCACCTGGTTTTGTTTATTTTAGATATTAAAACTTCAAATACAAAATACCATCAAACAAACAACAATCTAAACAACTCTCTATCTTATAATGTCATTTGTCTCAATTAAAAGATTGTACCATGTGATACAATAATAAATAAAGGTGAATGAGTCTTGATTGTACTAGCGTGACTCTAACAGGGAACTAAAGTTGGCTATGTTTATTACTTTAAATAAGTATGTTGTTGTTTTGTGCTCTAATATCCTGGTCAAGGAAGTGTGGTCCTTCAGCACTTTTAAAACAAAAGTAGGGAATATGTTGACATTATCAGCATGCACACAACATATTAGACCCACATTTATCGCCAAAACAATGCATGCCAATCATCTTGCAACTCACTGAAATACACAACACCACAAGTATCCAGGTAATGTTAAATTACCAAATCCTTTGCGACCAACGGGATGCAAATGTTTCAGTTTTGTACTCACCCTCGAATCACAGTCTGGGTCATAATTCCCAATAATCCTAACTATGCGTGACTCGGGTCTACATTGTCATCACCAAGTGCCGCTCTCCGCACTTTAGCGACAGCTCTTTAGGAGTCTTTCCGTCACATCTTGGCATGGGAGTGGTCTCCGGCGTGACGTCACTACCACACACATGAATCCGGGTTTCACAGTGGGCCCCTCCTCCCAGCAAGCGCGCTGCACCGACTCTTTAATATTGAATTAAAAGTTGAGAGGCCCCACACAAAGCCTTCCTCTTTGCAGCCTTGATGAGGCTTAAAAGGGAAGAAGCAGGGGACTTATGCCGTCAATAGAAATTTAATTAGAGTAATTGGGAAGGCCTGAAAGAGCTAGTTTTCCCGATGTTTTCATCAGGACACCTTCCTTCCTTACACACACACACGCACGCACAAACACCGCCACGCACGCACTCTGTTTGCAGTGAGCTACACTTACCCTCTCCGTGGCAGTCATGCACTGCAGTTTCATTTGCTTCAGGTAGGTGGCAGTAAGGGGCATGTTGTAATCAATGAGGTCAGGGACCAGAGACGTTGGTCTATCATTTTCTGCAGATGTAAAAGATAGACGCGTAAGCATCAGTGAATACTATCATTTAGTATGGAGTTAGTGGGGTAGTTAGTAAACAAATTAAATGACTTCTTCAACTAAAGTTTTTAATGCATATAAATATCAACAATAAGTAATCTTGTGTGGGGACTATTTTCATTTTTATCCCATCTCTTGGGGTTCTTTAAAATAGTTATCGGACGTTTTCTTGGTAAATGACAAAGAGTAATAATAACTTCTGTGCAACAACACAGGTAATGTCAGAGAGCTGCCTGCTTTCTCCCTGTTGGCCACTAGAGGGACTCTTCTTCAGTCATTGCTTCACGAAGCCCTCTTGAGTCTTCATGTTGCTTATGGTCACATACGCGTTTTTATCAATGAGGATTTCAAAAGTGAGCCAACGTACAGTCGTGTCACTTTTAAAATCAGTCAGGGCTGCGTGGAACATCTCATGGGTCTAAGTTCAACCAACAATTCAAAAGAAAGAAACACAAATATTTCAAACAGTTATTAAAAGGAAAACATTTGACTTGCAACATCATCATCGCCACATTTCTATTTCTCCCAAACAAATGATCAGGGTGGTATCCACTTGCCAGCAAAGTTGCATACTGTATCAGCTAATTATGTCTGCAGAATGAGCAGGAAACCGACAGGTTACAGTATGTTACCTTTGAACTCTGCAGTGCTGGGGTTGATGTGCATCCTCTTTTGACACTCTCCACAGCTCATTAGGAAGCGAGTCACCGCCTCCCTAGGCAGGAAAGCATAGGTCTCTGCTATCTGTGTCAGAAGGATTGAGTGCAGAAAGGCTTTAAAATGGCATCACAGAGCATAAAGTGCATACATGGTATTTTTTTCAGCAAAAGTTTGGGGTCAGTGATTGTCTGTTATCTTGTCGTCCCTGAAGAGAGATTGTGCCCTCTCTCTTGTTCCCACAGATGCCCTAAATCCAGCTCCAGCTCTGTGCATGATCCCACTTTGATTAGGCACAGCAGAGATTTTCTTCCTTTTTGTTTTTATTTCTCTGCTGGCACATAACATATCTACACCTTCGTATCATGGTCGGCCTCCCCTCCTTGCCCGTCTCCAGCGCCACCCTCCCCTCCTCGTCCCCTCTGGCGTTTCCCTGGAAAATGCGACCTTCACAAGACCATGGAGAGACAGCAGGGGTGCCCACCCCCACCGGGCCCACCACCACTGCCACTGCTCTCCATCCCCTTTGCCCCCCCCCCTCCACACATCATGGCCCCTTGAGGCAGCTGAGAGGGAAAGGCCACCCAGAGGAGCGTGCTCCTCCCAGAAGGCCACAGTGACAGTTCCATATTATGCCCTGCCCCAGTGATGCTGCCTCCTCAAAAGGGTACACTCTATGAGACGTGACAGGACCTCTCTACAGGGCAGGGGCACAAGCAGAAATTGGCTTTTTTTTAAGTGTTCCTCAGGGGAGGGGGGTAAAAGATGGGCTACCAAAGTCCCGCAAACTGGTCCGGCAGAGCGGCAAACACAAAAGACCTCGTTCTGTCCTGCATCCCTTGGTCCGGACATCAGAAACCACACCGCAACCGTCAAATCAACTCTCGTGCTGCCTTTGTTCTAGAGGCAGCAGCCATGTGACATGTGGTTAGTGCACAGGGGAAGTTGGTTTTGTTCCCTTAGAAACTAATGATGCTAAAAATTATACATTGTTTTGCTGGTACAATAACGTAATGTATTTGACAGAGAAAAGAGGTGTTAATCAGTGGCTGACTTAAAGTTGAAATCCTGGTTGGGTTCCTAAGCATGAACCAATGCAGGTAATGAGAATCAAACCTGGTGCCCTCGAGTTAAAAGCCAAAATCTTTACCACTCATTTCGGCTTCCCTGTCTATGATCAACGTGGTTTAAAAAAAATTTGTTTATCAGAAATAGACCAATAGACGAGGGCAGCAGCCTACGCAGAGAAGCCCAGACGTCCCTCACTCAATGCTTCTGAAAAAACACCATCCATCCATCCATTTTCTATGCCGCTTATCCTCATTAGGGTCACGGGGATGCTGGAGCCTATCCCAGCAGACTTTTGGGCGAGAGGCGGGGTACACCCTGGACTGGTCGCCAGTCAATCGCAGGGCACATATAGACAAACAACCAGTCACACTCACATTCATACCTATGGACAATTTTAGAGTCACCAATTAACCTAACATGCATGTTTTTGGAATGTGGGAGGAAACCGGAGTACCCGGAGAAAACCCACACACGCATGGGGAGAACATGCAAACTCCACACAGAGATGCCCAACGGGGATTTGAACCCAGGTCTTCCAGATCTCCTGACTGTGTGGCCAATGTGCTAACCACTCAGTCACCGTGCGGCCTAAAAACACCATTTGACCATCAAATTCTACAGTTTGTTATCATTTCTACATGGGTAGTGTTAATGCACATTAGTTTCAGAAAATGAATGTTTGTACATAATTTTAATAGAAATAGGTGAAAGTGATCGATGTTTAAGGTCTCTGTGTAAAAAAACCTATTGCTAAATAAACACCTGCCAATTTGACGACAAAAAAGTATCAAAATGAAACATCTAGTGCACAAGAGTCAAAATGTTGACTAGGAATCACCAGATGATTTTCAAACTTGTGATGTACTAAGTACTAACTCAAGATAGTTTGTGAGAGACCGATGAAGAGAAAACAATATACTAATATATAATACACTACATTCACCATGTAAATGTGCTAACAAATATACTCAGAAGACGTTTCTAACTGAAAATGTCTCCCTGCTGGCTGTGCTAAAGGAAAGTCAGAAGATCAAAAATGGCAATAAGCTATTCAGCAGGTTGATAAAACCACTTGGGTAAAGTGTTTAATGTGACCTTGATCGATTTTTCATAGGTTGTCAAAAAGTTTGCAATCCAAGTAGGATGAACTCACCGCTTTGTAGGTCTTCTTTTGGCCGGCATGTTTTGGTGCTCTGCCGGGGTCAGCCCCAATCTCCACATGCATGGCATAGATGATGTCAAAGAAGTCTTCTACTACTGCCACACGCTTCAAAGAGGAGTTGTCCTGGGCTGAATGGCCGTCTGAACACTGAAACACAAACAGAAAGTGGAGTTGATTCTATGTTTGCACAGATAAGACGTGAATAGGCATGGATCATCGCCAATATTATGATTCTCCCGACAGAACAGGATAGTTGTTGATGCATACGGGTCATGTAGGTGCAGACGGTCATGCACGCCACACAAAGGGTTTGCGTTTTGTAGTTGTCTTTTAGCTGGAGAGGTCGCCAAACGTCCCCACATTTCCACACCGTTTAAAAATAACCATTCACGACCAATAGTCCCTCCCACCACCACCTCTAGCGACCATCCTGCCTCCTGCACCGTTGACCCTGTCGCCATAGAAACAGACACAGATTTCTCTCGGGCAGGTGTGCTGGGCAAAGGGTCATGTGACACACCACAGAAGTGGGATCGCCAGGACAACGGCCCCATCCACAGTGCCCCAGGGCTTTCCTTCACTATGTTTTCAGCTTTCTGCCACTTTTATCCCCTCAACATAATGCTAATAATATTAAATGTAAACATTAAGTGCCCCAGCAAGAATTTAACTCAACTAGTTGAATCATTTTCCACACAGACATTTTCTGAAGGTTGGCTTCTTTCAAAGAAAGTGATCTTTCAGTGTTTGAAAGAGTGAAGCATCCACGGTTCAAAAAGTTCTCACATAACACTGAAGGCAGCACACTTTTCTCCCTACCATCTTAACATTTTCACACTGTTCCATTCCATTCCATTGTCTCATTTTTCCTAACTTTATTTTCTAACATGTTCTTTCTCCTTTTGCCATGTCTTTAGCCCATAACTGCATCACTCCATACTATCTTCCCCAATTTCTTACTGTACCCCCCTTGCTCCCCCTCTCCTTCTCTCTTCTTGCTCCGGCTCTCCCAAGTGCGAGGTAATGATCGTTGCCATGGCAACTAAAACCAGCTCACTGAGCGGGTTTGTTTTAATCCGGCCCGCTTTCTCCCTCTTCCCAGCTCCTTCTCCCCTGTCAGCATGGGCTAAATGTAACGATAATAAATGTAATAATAACAGTCCTCCACCTCATCATCACAGCTGTAATCTAGCGAGGTATCATTGTCACAACCCCCCCACCCCACCCCCATCCACACTCCCACTCTAGCGACATCACCAGCACCGCTGCTGCTGGGACAATGGTGTCAGCTCCATTCACACTGGATTTAGATAATCTCATACTACTGTGGGGTGTGCATTGCACCCACAGCACTGCTGCATCTCCGCTAAGTTGCTCCAAAATTCTCCCCGCCACTCAGTTGCTAGTGCATAGTTTTGGATGAAAACAAAAACATGCAATTTAAAAAAAAAACTCACAATATTCGCAACCTTTTATATAAAGGTACGAAAATGCAGCCGCGTCTGTCATTAGCCATTTTGACAGCCTGAATATTGCTGAAGGCCGTCTTGGCCTTCTGCAAGCGGTTGCCAGATAAATGCTTCCAAACAAGAGCCAACAGGGAGTTAAACATTCACCTCTCGACACAGCATGCTTTGAATGAGCCTATTTGTGCGTGCTATGTGTGTTCGAGTACAGTACACGTCTACCGGGCAGAGCTTGAAGCATCTCAGAGGAGAACAGCTGTTGAATGGATCTGTAGATATTTGGTCTCATCAGCAGCATGCCGTTTTAAAGAGCAAAGGAGACATGTCAGCATCTCTAAATGGCAACAAGACATCATGAACACAGCACTGCAAGACTCTCACCCTCCTTTTCTCCTTCTCTCTTTCTTTCTAATCCCGCAGGACTTTGCTCTCCCCAGCCACTGTACAACCAGCCCCCATCCTCGACTCCCTGTCCCGCAACAAACCGCTCTGTTGCTAGGAGACTGGAGGGTTTGAGTCGGCTGCCCCCACCCCCGCTGGCAGTCTTGCACACACACACACACACACACACACACACGTACACACACGCACGCCAAAGCAGAGTCGCTGATGGGGGGAGAAGAGTCAGTCCTGCACATAGGCAGGTCAAGAGGAGGTAGGGCGGTTCACAGGAAGCAGCTGGGTCACAAAGACAGGCCACAAGAGGAGGAGGAGACACATCACACCACAAATGAGGGCCACAAGCAAACAAACAAATAAGGTGTTGACATACAAAAGAACATAACTTCTAAAGTCGACATAATGAAATCTGAATTATTAGACAGCTGGTTGCACAAAGGCAGAAGTATGTTTACTGCTAGTGCATGTACTACATGTAAGTTGATATAAGGTTTACAAATACAGTACAAATAACATTTGTACTGATGAACACAAATGTTTTTGTTGTTCTTGCCTGGAAAGGACATCCTGTACAGGGCAAGAGCTCTGCTGTCAATACTAGAACTATTTTGGGACTTTCCTGATTACATTTCAGGAATACAAGGTCAGAAATTTGCTGACACCCTCAAGTTTAAATCCGATCGGTGAAAAGTACAGATTCCTTGAAATAAACTAGTGACAAGTGCTAACAACAGCTGCTAACAAGCTAAGCAACTGGCTAAATGCTGAAGTTCAAAGTGGTTGCCTAGCAAAAATGAATAATAATAAAACACAAACAGAAATGATACCACCTCTTGAAGTCCCGAGTCAAATACAGAAACGGGGTCAGCCTGGCTGTCAAATGAGGAGGGAAGGAGGTTGGCGCCTCGAAACCAGTTCCAGAATTTGACAATATTCTCAAGAGCAAAAATGTGATGTTATAACACGCCTTGAGGCCGGAAGAAGACAGATACAAGAGCAAACTAGAGAACACACAAGGATAGATTTTATGTGTCTGCTAACACAGATTGAACACACAGAACAACAACCCTATGGAAGTCAGAAATCTTAAGGATGAAAATGTAGCACTGAGCAGGGATAACAAGGCAATATGAGAAGATATCTACGTATTACAAGATGATAATACTGCCTTGCGCGCTGCTCTAAGACGGTTAAAGCCCTATAGAAGAAAAGAGCAATATCAATGATTTCAAGGTCCTACAGAATGATATCTAGGCACTATTGGAAGATCATGTTGCATCATGTTTGATATCGCTGTTGCCTGCTCAAAAAAGTACTGCAATTAGGAACCGATTCATTGACACTCACTGTACAACACGAAAGACGGCAAGACAGGAAGACCTGCAAGTGTATCTGGACAACAACAGGGGGAAAAGAAAGAACTTTTGTTTGTTTGGATTTTTTTGTTTAAAAAATAAGAATAATAACACTATTCACTTATTTTTTATGCCGCTTATCCTCATTAGGGTCGCGGGAATAAAAAC
Source organism: Oostethus manadensis (assembly GCA_024372805.1). NCBI lineage: Eukaryota > Metazoa > Chordata > Actinopteri > Syngnathiformes > Syngnathidae > Oostethus > Oostethus manadensis. The sequence goes on along the minus strand of QODF01000023.1, from coordinate 2,968,426 downwards.
ATTAATACTAATTATTATTATAACAACTTTGGTTGTATGGAAAAATAATGTAAATAGTGAATTAGTGCATGTTGAATACAGGAAGTGAATATCTCTATTAGCAAATTATGTGATACGGAGAGGGGGTAGGATTAAAAAAGTTCTGCTTCTTTCTACTCCTTTTTAGAAATCCGTGAAACTATGATTTGTAACATCTTCTTCTTTTCCTTTCGGCTTATCCCGTTAGGGGTCGCCACAGCGAATCAATTGCCTCCATCTAACTCTGTCTTCTGTATCCTCTTCTCTTGCGCCAACTACCTTCATGTCCTCTTTCACTACATCCATAAACCTCCTCTTTGGTTTTCCTCTAGGCCTCCTGCCTGGCAATTCAAAACTCAAAGTCCCAACTCTTAGTTCTAGACTCTTAGCATTCCTCTTCTCTCTCCTCCTACGGACACACCTTCCTCCTCTCCTTCTTCGGCCAACATGAAGCATTCAATATAAACTGTATGCTTGTTCCAAATAAATTAAAACGTTACAGAAAAACAAATATTCTGGCCCCCAAAAGGAAGAAATACAGTCTAAAACACAATTCTGTTTCTTTTTCACAGAATAATTCACCCAGTTTCAAACATAGTTAATTGTTTGTTATACTTCATTTTAATTGTAGAAAATAATGTAACTTGTATTTATTATTTAGCTTTTTTTTTTTTTAGCAAATATCAGTGTGCCCTTTGTTTATGTTTGCTTGTTACACGCATAACACAACATGAAGTAAAAAGGCTGTGTCATCAGTACTTGTGACTCAGATGATCTCTTTGCAAATGGGACAAGAGGTCTGTAAATATCAGCTAGCTAACGGACACGTAAATGGGACAAAGCAGTGTGTGCTTGTATGATTGATGGTGACAGATTAAGGTGCATATGACAAAAAACAGGGATATCCTTAGTTTTTTCTATCCTCCTTTCTATTTCTTCATTCTTGTCTTTCCTTTTTACCATCATCCGCTCCCCTCTGCCTCAGCTCACAAAGTCTATCATTAAATCCACATTAGGTGCACCGAGCTCCAACCCTCTGTTGTGTGTGTGTCTGTGTCTATCTGGGCTGCCTATATCAAACATTATTCATTGGCGAGGGTGACATTCCCAATACACTACTACTGAGCTGGTGAGAGTACCACTAGTCATGGGACTGTCAGAACTGCCGTTCTAGTCTAAAAAGAAGAAATGTTATGTAAATGACCAGCCCATGGATCATCACAGAGTCAAATTTCACTTTTCCCTCTACTACCAAACTGGTCTTGTTCGTTAAATGTTTTCCTGGGAAAAGCATTAAAAATGACACTAGCGGTGTGAGACGGGGATTATTGCTGACTTGAAGACATGTGTGACTGTGTGTGTGAGTAGCAGAACTCTGACTGTCTCCCACACAGGGGGGAGGCCCCCAGGCCAGTTAAAAATGGTGTTAATTTCTCCTCCTATGGGAAAGCAAAGAACAGTCTCTCCATGGCAACAGAGAGGGTGCTGAAGGGAGGAAAGACGGAGCAAGCGATCAGCGACCTCCTCTTTGTAAGTGCACACATACTGTACATGCGGAAAGTATCACATATTTGCAGTCCACATTGTGCCACCAATTTACAGTAAGAAAATGACTGCATTACAGTCCTGGCATTTCCATAGGAGTGTCTAACAAAAAAGGTATTCTCTGACTGGCTGAACACCTTTAATGAAGGCCAAATTCATAATAACAAGCTCATTAGTGGCTCCCTCCAATGGCCTAAGAACAACTCTGTGATTCTCATTTAGGACGGTGAACATTTGGGAACCCATGAAAGTGATAAAAAAGTGCTACCGAACAGAGATGAAAGAAAAACTGTGGACAACATCACAGGAGATTCAAAATGCCCCCAAAAATTGTATTTATGCAAATGCTATGGAATAATAGGGCCAGTATTCGTTTGACTCTGTGGCCCTTCCCCAAAAGAGGGGCTCTCCTGGGAAACGTGGCCTAATTAATCAGATAATAATGATGATGTTCATCTTCTCGGCTGATGCGAAGGTGCAAACATCTAGAGCCCCTTTTGCAAGACGTGAGATGATTAAGAATAGTAGGGTCTACCTCAGAAAAAGGACATCCCAATGAAGTCCTTTGTTTGTAAATTGAAGTACTATCCTGAAAACATATGCTTGGCTATTTAATTGTCCCTTTGCCTGTCGTGAACTGTCCAAAGCAACTGTAAATTTTGGTTATTTATTATTTAACACCATTACCCCTTTAAGTTCTTACAGTGTACTTTTGTATTTAAAAACCAAATAAATCAATACCATATCCTCTTTTGATATATGTATGCTCAAATACATAATGAAGCTGTTAACTGATCATTCAATATAGCACTCTTTTATTATTGGATTTGGACTTACAAGTTAAAATACAGCCAAGCTCATTTTTTTGTTGATGTCAACATTGCATTGTTTTATGCTTCACAAGTCACAAATGTTTATGAACTGCTGTACACATCTGTAGCATGACCACCAAACCCTGGCGTGAGCGCTAATCAAAGATAGTTACAGATTTCAGTTGACATGGCAACTAAAAGCAGAAGCACACAATATTTCTACATTTTCAGCACAATGCTCACTTAAAGGGACAATGCATCTTTGGCAACCCTGTCCACTCTCTTTGCTTTTATTTCCATAGGATGCAATTTCACGGTGCATCTTTGTGTCTGTTTCTCATTCTATCCCACTCCTCCTCTAATCAGGACATAATGAGCGCTAAACGAGGTTGCTTCTCCACACTGAGGGCTACTGGGAAAGCTGTGCAGAGAAGGCGTGAGACAACGTGGACATACAGCCTAAAGAGAATAATTCAGTATCTGCCTTGGACAGAAGCCTCTGCACCGAGTCAGTACTGTTCACCACGACTGCGCCCAGCCTTTGTCCCATCACACACTGAAGCCGCCTTGTACGCTTCGCCGACACATAGAAGAGACCTTCTCTGTCTGCACATCATCCAGCATCCATCCCTGCCCCCACCCAGCCTCCCATCATTTAGCCCCATGCCTGCCCCCATACAGAAACTTGGCACAGTCCGGGAGCAGCTGCAGCGGGGCGTCCAATGCTCCAGCTCCAGAGACACACCCCCAGCCCTGCAGCCGTACGGTGAGGCAATGACCATTGTGTGCGTGTTGGGACGTCCGCGTGTGCGTGTGTCACTTTTGCACTAGACCACGGCGGCCTATATACAAGGTCCACAAATGTGAGAGAAATGAAACAAGGCTTTGTAATACTCCAATATCCACATGCATATAAATTCAAATAGCTGTTGCTTCTGACTCATCCTTAGACACTGCTTGTGCTGCTTAAAGTTTTGTTTGTTCTTTCAATGTCCCAAGTGGTGCTGAGTCAGGTGGAGGTCTCCCCACACTCACATTATATTAGCAACAAAGCATGTACACCATTCTCCAGTAAATGGAATATATTTAAATAATAACTTTAGGTTAAAAGGAATACATTTTTGCCAACTGGATTGTCCCCAGAATATCTAATCAATGAAGAAAAAGGGACTAAGGAGCCCTTATCACATGAAAGCTGCACACAAAAGCCACTCACTGCATTTTGGGCGGCATGTACACCTGCAGAGACTATTTGCACCTGCCCCCTTATCCAGGAAACATAATATTGAGCAGAGATTAGAAGCGTTACTAAAGACGGTTGGGCTACATCTAAACTGTGCATTCACACAGGTGTAGCACCTGTGGAGGGATCTGCACTAGTCAACACAAATCGAAATAGTTTACACTCTAATCTGTGCCAACATCTCCTCTGGTTTGTTAACACATTGTGTTTCTGCTCTTAGAAGTCCTGAGTGAGCCGGCAGGAAGGCAGGGCAGAGGGGGTTGATTATTCCCTGAAGGCACTTATTTAAAATGGTGCATGCTGTCTGTTCGCTGGCACAGTGGGCCCAAATACCATCCACAGAGATGCATGCACACATGCACGCCCACACAACGAGGGCTGCCGGGGTAATGATGACAATTTATCACATGTGAGCCAAAACAACAACACATGACCCTGAGATGTGCAGTGGGACATGCATGGCTTGACCTTTACCCTTACACTATGTCACATGTCAAGTCATTGTGGATGAATAGTAAAGCTGAGCACAAACTATGTGTGTGTGCATGTGTGTCGCGACAGAGCCTTTTGTTTCAGCCACAGCCCTGCATGCATGGTCACTAATCACACACAATTCACACAATGCCAGCTGTGATTCCCCTGCGAAATGCAGCTAAGTATGACTCTGGTCTTAAGTCATATGTAGTCTATATATGTTTAACGTCTGAGTCACAAATGTAGCAGAAGCAAGTAATCCTGGAGTACACAGGTGTTGCCAGAGCAACGAGTGCCTTTGAGTGGATCTGCGTCCTGGCCTGGACAATAAAAAGTGTCACTCAGATTGGCGGGAACCCAGTCACGGACAGTCATATTTTCTAATAAAGACAGACATTTATTGTGTACAGTACAAACACACATGTTCTCTCAAATGGCAGCACATATGCACAGTGCGCGTGCCTGTGGGTTTAGATGGGACAGCAAGGGTGCGGACTGCGAAGACAACTGCAGATGGATCAACTTGACTGACCAATCCCACCCCCAACCCCATCAACAGGTGATTGTGGCATCTTCTAAGTTAATAGGCTTCAACGCACCCTACAAGGAGGCACCCTGGAGTGTCCTGACAGAGCATCAGCATGCCGCTGCACTGGTGCACGCGCACATGCAACACCGCCACCACCACACAGGACAACACGGGATGTGCACTGTCTGGTCCAAAGTGTAATGCTGCATATTATCAGCATGCTGGTTCTCTTAAGCTCTCGTCAGCCTGGACCCACCTTGCTGTCATGGCTGTGCACAACAGCCTCTCAGCATCACCACTGCCGGGAGGCACCGGCGTTGCTATGGCAGCAGGGATGAGAGTGGGGCTGCCTCGGTTGGGATGTGGACAAAGTCAAGCGTTATCGTGGAGAGGGATCAGGGCAAGCCGGGCGCACAAAACGCTTAGGTTGATATTTTAATGCATGATAGGTGCATGTTGAAAACAATAAAATCATGACAACTTGCAGGCGGGACATCTCGTGCGGTTACACGCTCACATACACGTACACAAGCACATGCACACACTTTACCGTTGACTTAACCGGGACATATAGAACGGGCTTCCCTGGAGCTCCTTTCTTGTTGTGCTCTCCCAAAACGTTGGTTCCCACCTGAAATCCTTTGGACTTCACCCAGAATTTGAATTTGGCGTTAATGTGGCTGTTGTCCACATACACGCCGTCCGACTCGTCGTTCTGCAACAACGTCTGCATGATTTTGTTATATTTTCGCCGGGTGACGGTCTTTGTTTTGCCAGAGTCTCCATAAGTGCGAAGACACCAGTCCTGAAATTCACTGAACATCTCCGCCTCCAACACGACCGGACTCCGGCTCCTCTTGGGCGCATCCACGCACGCCTTTTTCGTTGCCATTTCTCGCCCTCGCCTCCCCTACTCTCTCTCCTCCCGTCTGGATCCGACAGCCCGGGTTAATAAAGAGCACACTTGAGCGGCTTCCTCCTCCGTCGACCCCCAGCCGTCCCACGTCCTCGATTCGGACGCGGTGGTTCCTCGGCTCAGACAGCAGCACACCTGTTTGCAGCGGAGCAGCGCTGTCCCGAACCGCAGCGGTGATAAATGTCACTTCCTCATATCATGAGCCGTGGAGCAGAAAGGGGGGCTGTCCTATGCCGGGCGGCCATCTCCCACCTGTGTGTAAAACGTCCTTTTCGTCTGCAGGAACAAAAACAGATCGCAACTGAGACAAAAGCGCGGAAACAAACGTCGCTTTCGGTTTCTATCAACCTACTTTCTAACCACACACATACGATGGGCTCGACCATAAAGATGCTCACAATGTGCGCCTCCGACCCACATGCGCCTCCTTCTCCTCACACCTGTTTGAATGGCATCTCTCGCATTGAACCTCCTATGAGCATTAACAGGACTACCCCGCCACGCAAACTGCACACAACGTCCGATCTAAGAATGACAGACAAAATACAAACAAAAATGCTGGGTGAATGAACCGTCCCATTGTGCAATAAGATATATACACACTGTATTTCTTTGTTATACGGCACTGCATTCATAGTTATTTAAACACAAATGAGTGGCAATTCTGTCTCAAGTGGCTTCAAATTCACATTCGCAACATCTGGTATGGTAAAAAAAAGGTGAAAAAAGTGCTGCATTTTGTGAGAAAGAGCATCATTCAAAAATAAACTTCTAAATTTAAAGCATGATGATGAGAGTAAAAACTTTGATAATCAAAGCTTGGTTCAATAATGAAGCGTATGTGAGGAGGAACCACACATATGATGATTATTTTCAATCACTGAGGTCTTTCATGTGCAGTTTTTTGCCCATGTGTGTGACTACCCCTGGCCTGTGGATTACAGGCCCAAGCTGGCAGTGGTGACTGCTGCTGTTGCCATGACAGCAGCTCAGCAGAGTCTCAGGCCTGCAAAGGGTGAGTGGGATGCCCCGTCCTCATGTCTCCATCCAGGCTGTGAAAATGGAACATTGAATGAAAAAAGCCCCACCCCAACTGAATGGCGGTCAGTCCAACACCACCACCTCATCATATATGGCAGAAATGAGGCTGTGCGTGTGTGTGGTGGACGGCCAGAGCCTTTGCAAGATATTTCATTCTATTTCATCATTTGGTGTCCTGTAGTCTTCTGTCAGGACTGGCCTGCATGTGGGAGGAGCTCCGGCAGTTTCTACCTCCCTCAGGGGAGGAAACATTTCAACGCAGCTATTTTGTAAAGATTATCTTCAATTATTCGAATGAGTTCTCCGCTGCTCTGGCTGTCCCGTTTAGACAAACATCAATACGGCTCTGTCTTTGCATTCATCTGCAATTATTATTGACACATTTGTCTGCTGAATTTTGGAGATGCAAGCTGCAACTCCTCCTTCTTTTAGGCATGAGGAAGAACACATTTAGATTTGAACAAATGAATCTAAATGTTACAGTTTTTTTTTTGTACTAAGGCCCAGGGATGTGCGTGCACAGCCTTGGTACCCAAAGGGGGATATGCGTACCCCGAGGGGTACAGCAACTGTAAAAGTGGGTATGTGAATAAACATTAAAAATAATTAGCGCCTAACAATCTCAATTACGCCTCACTGTGCAAAGAGAAAGGAGCAGAATGGTGACAGCACACGATGTTGTTCATTGCCATGTGTGCATCATATGAACAAATAAGTTTGGTGATTATTTTGTGCAATAAGAGTGTTAATCTTGAAGATTTCATTTATATTGGTGTTCCAATCCCTGCACGGTGGAAACCTGTCACTGTGAGGGGTGATTCCCGCAAAAATGAGGCTTTGTCGTTGGATGTTGGATGTATTTTTGTACTGTTTTTGTACTTTGGATACTGCTATATCGTAATTATTAAACTTTCCCCTTCAATATAGTAATAAATTAATATGCAGATCTAAATCATAGCCATCGTGTGTGGACAAAAAAAAAGTGATGCTCCAACCCATTCAAATGGGAGGATGCCAACATCAAACTGGAATAAAATATATGTAGGATATTATTGTTTATCAGTGCTCATGTGAAGCTTTATCAAAATGTAATCATGCAAAATATACATTTATACCAAGAATTACTATCAAATTAATTAACCAATAATTATGTTCAATATTTGTAAAATGTATCTAGGATGATACTTTTCTATGATACTTATCTGCTCATTAAACTTTATCAAAATGTGACTAGGCAAAATATGATATTTTGACCCGGAATTACTATAAATGGGATTAGCAGGACCACTAATAACCATGTGGGCGGTTGGAGATTCATGCCTGACTAGGCAGTGTCTAGCCTTCAATCCTAACAAACCCAAACTGCGTCCATAATGCCCTATGGGAAGTTTCAACATTTTGAATGCACATCTGCTGTCCACCTCATACAATATTGTGTCATGAGTTTGTTTTTTTTAAAATCCTCCTTGTAGCACAGCTTTTTCACACCAGCCTATAAACTCTTGGGTGACCCTTAAAACTGGACTGTCCAAACAGTAGGCATGCTGGATTCCTCAGATGTGTCCTTACAAAGGTCTTGACCGCTTGTTTTGGTATTCTCATTTTTCCTGCAACACTATACATGACCTAGTCATACTCAGATCTCTAGGCTCGACACATTTATTTTATCACATGCTCCGTGATAGAACCTGAAAAAGAGCTTTAGGGGGACACAGCGGCAGGCCGCTCAGTAAACGGGGCGAGGAATCAAACTGACACGGAGTCGTGAGTGTTGAAGTGAAGACAATGCGTGGCAGACACACTGACAGGGAGTAATGGTGAATCAGCCTCAGTTAGGGTGACAAGTTTACCCTGCTTGTCCCAGTCCTGATCAGACCACACAATAACAAAACTGATAACTACTGCCTCCTGATGGTTCAACTGAAAACTACAGCTCCTTTGTGTCCCATCCTGAACAGGACCCATCTTAAACAAAATCCCAACCACTGCATCTGCACATTTCTGTGTCATTGTCATGACATGGGAATATTTTTCAATGAAAAATGTTGTCACCAAACAGATCATAGTGTACTAAAAATGTTGTTTTCTTAATAATAAAACATTTGTCATATTTTAGTGGAAGCTGAACAGCTCCAGAGCACAATAGATTAGAAAGATACTTTATTAATTCCCAAGAGAAATGTACGTTTCAAGCATCTTTCCAAAAGTTGCATGAGAAAATAAACTGTAAAAGAATTCTGTTTCAGAAATGTTCAGACATCATCAGTCGTGGATGTGACATGAAATGAAGCGGTGGAAAGGATAGAGGGCACATGCTGACTGCATATTTAGTGTCTATTATATCAACTCTGTCTTTGTCTGCTCAGTCAACCACAACATGGACCAGCCAGAAGCTGGATTTCCAGTCTGACAAAGCGAGAGGCAGCAGTGTCGATGCGAACGCACACTGACAGCCTTATGGGACCGTGAGGCACGAACGCTGGGAGGCAGCGGGCTGTGGGTCAAGGCCCGGGGTGGCTACAGGCCATTGGGACAGTGCAGCCAAGAGGCAGCCAGGAGACGACAGAATGGGCACAGTCACCATGGAAACGCAAACGGCCCAGCAAATCATGGCAACTGGTAACTAAGTAACAGGAAACAACAGACCAGGAGGGTGATGAGTCTGGTTAATCATGAAGAGAGAGGCTAGAAGAGAGAATGCAGAGGGATAATAACATGGCGGTAAGGGCCACAGTTCACACTGTTAACAGCAGAGTTCATTGCCACCTCACCTGCACCGCACTGACACTAGATTAGTGTCAGCAGAGAATGAGGCGCCGTGGTGTGTAAAAGGAGCTGGAGTACAGCCATTAAAGTGAGCTAGTGTGTGTTTTTAAACTTATAAATTATGACTGCATATTGAGTTGTCTTTGTAAGGCTAATTAACTTAAATCTTTTTGCTGACTTCACTTTGACTAATATTTATTTCATCATAAATGTTGTGCGTAATGAGTTGTGGTAAGTGCATTGTTAAATATGAAAAGAAAGGTTCAAAAATGGGTTTAAGAAAAACAATGTTGGTGATGTGTCAGGTAGGCAAGTCAAATTAAAGCATTAATTGTGATTAGTTACTGTCATATTTAGTGTGCTTTTTTAAACATGTTAATGTAATTTTACATTTGTAATGTTACTGTTTCTGTTTCCTAGTTGCCTTTTTATAAAATTATACATTTTATAAAAATACTTTTATAAATTAAGTGTTGGACGTCTTATGCTGCTGTTGGGGGTAGAAAACATTGGTCAGTCACACCCTGAAGTCAACATAGATTGGCTGTCGGTGTGTTTGGGCTTGTTTGGCATCAGCTGATAGGCTCCCATTGTAGTCGGAGAGCAAGGTGAGGGGCAGCGAGTATCGGAGAGGAGACGTGAAAAAGGAGGGGCATATGAGAGTTGTCGGTCCAAAGAATAAGATATTTACATTCCAAAAATGCTCAGACGGCACCATTTATAAAGGTAGGCTGATATGTCTTCTTTGTAAGGCAAGTGCTTACCACCAAAGCAGCTCATGTTTAGCCTACCTCATCAACGCAAAGCACCCAGTCAGTAGTGCAGCCCCAACTAAGATTAGAAGCAACGACATAGGCAATTTATCAAGCCAGAGCACAGCTCTTTGCCAAACTCAACTCGAGGAACACCCTGCCTATGAGCAAGTTTGCGACTGACAGGCTGACAAATATTCTTGTCTTGTGTTGCTGCAGGCCGATAAACATCATGGAAGACGAGGGGTTAACTGAAGTGTTTCAAACTGGGTCCAATAACCCATCATACAAGCCACTGTGTAGGACTAGAGTAACTTCCAAAATCAGCTACTGTAGATGTATGACTAAAGGAAAAACTAACTTAAGATTTTGGTGGAATATTCGGCCAACTGTTTTTCTATTACCGGTGATCACTGATGGTTTACAGATGTTTATGTGTTCAGTAGTTGTAATTAATTTAAATGAAATTACCTCAAGGTGAGGGCTTTTCTCAGCAATTTAAAAAACAAGATTAATTAGATCAATCAGTTACAGATCATGATTAATTAATGTCTCCGTTTTTTAATATCTCGACAGCACTAGTGTCAGGTTGTTTTAGGGAAATGTGCATTCATCGATGGTTTGAGCATGACACTGCTTCATTTTACACTACTTAAACCAAATGTGGTCCATACATTATAGTCACTGGCTTCTTCACACTCACTGTAAAGCCACCTCTCAACAAAAAAAAGTTTGACCTCTGCTACAGGAGGTGCAATGTGGTTTTCATCCCTATCGTGGACCACTAGACCAGCTCTACACCCTTATAAGGGCACTGGAGGGTACATGCGATTTAAACCAACCGGTCTACATTTGCTTTGTAAACTTGGAAAAAGCATTCACAGTAAGTCCACCCTGTTTCAAGTGAACGTTGGCACCTCCACTTAGACTCGACACCTCCAAATCCGCTGCCATGGTTCTTAGTCAGAAAAGGTTGGATTGCACCCTCCGGGATGGGAGTGAGGTCTTGCACAAGGTGAAGGAGTTCAAGTATGACGGGGTCTTGTTCACGAGTGAGGGAAGGTTGGACCGTGAGGTCGAGAGACGGATCCGCGCAGAGTCTGCGGTAATGTGGTCGCTGTACCGAACAGTCGTGGTGAACATAGAGCTGAGCCAGAAGGCAAAGCTCTCAATTTACCAGTCGATGTATGTTCCCACCCTTACCTATGTTCATGCGATTTGGGTCATGATTAAAAAAATGAGATTGTGGACACAAGCAGCTGAAATTAGTTTCCTTATTAGGGTGGCTGGACTCACCCTGAGAGACAGAGTAAGAAGCTCGGTCATCCGGGGCACCCAGTCTTACAGCTGGCCTGGGAAAACTTTGGTGTCCTCCCGGTGGGAATGAAATAGGTGGCTGGGGACTAGAAAGTCTGGACTTCCCTAATGAGAGCGCTGGCCCGTGACTCAGACCCTGATAAGCAAAATAAAATGGAATGGAATGGAAATATTTACGTTAACATCACCTACGATCAAGAACTATGACTGCACCAAACTTTATAATCTCCAAACTAGAAATTTTTAGGGTTTTTTAGGAATATGGATTTAGGAATGCATATAAAACAACATGGAAAGCAATTTTGCTATGCAGACAAACAAAAAAAACAAAGAATATGTTACTTCTCAAACTTCATCTCGCTGACATAACATTTGTTCAGCATGTCCAATGTACCAATGTCCAACAAAGCACTGTGTGTGGTGGCACACATATTAGTATGCTATTCAAATGCACAAAGGGAAATCTACAGTCTAGACGTTGGGTCAGAGACCTCCGTTCGGAAACACTGATCTAAATAAAGAAAGCCAATGAACTGTTGAGGCATCCGATGCGAGCACTATGTGGAAATACTTCGTCACGTCCTGTGTTATTCCTCGCAGTTGGAACTGGGCTTCGATGTGTTCAAACCACAGGAATGGGTGTGCTGGTGCAGATAGCACAGATTTTAGCCAACTTGTCAGCTTGTAGCGGTGCCGGTGCAGCCTCGTTGTTGTCACTGTTGTCAGTCAACATTTTTACCCAAGTCGAGTGGCACCAAATGTGGAGACGCGATTCACAACAAGACAGGAGTCGAGGTAAGAGGGATCAGTTTACGCTCCACTGAACTCAACAACAACAGCTCTTTAGCAACTAGGTGGCTACAACAACCTCAGGACTCTAAAACAGAAGTACACTTGGTGAATGTCTAAAACAATGTTTTGGGTCACTATAATTCCATGACAGGAAATATGTGATGTTACCCATTGATATTTGTATTGGTTGACATCGGAATCAGAAATTGAGAGTCGGACGATATTGGCGTACTGGATATCGGCAAAAAAGCCGATATCGGAAATCCTTTGAAATATTTTTTCAGGCTACTACATATGATCCCTTTAGGACAGACCTCAGCCCATGCAAACAACTGATCTGGCATCGGGGGACGACTTACCATTAGGCAAACACAGACAATTGCCTGGGGCCCTGAGATTTCCAGGGTACCCCAGAGGTTTCATAAAAACTGAACACAGAAAACCTCGTGTTGAGGTGAGAATAAAACTTTTGTCAGTGCAGTAGGATGTAAAGGCCCCCAATGACTGAGTTTTGCCATGGAACCCAAATGACTACACCCTTGACTGACATGCATATTACATTTCCGCATGAAAGCCTATTTGTATGTGACACCATACATATTGACCATTTTTTGTTGTCTTTTATTTAAGTCAGGTAAAAATTGTTTTATACTGCCCTCTGTAGGTGACCTGGTCTTTTTAAAGGTCCCCTATTATGCAAAATCGACTTCGTAACATAAAGGTGTGTGTTTTTAAAGTAATAGTAGATATAAAAACAGTTATAAATAGACAGCTCCTTACTGCAAGTAATTAGACACACCTATACCACCTACAAAGCTCACTATTACATCACCTCCAAAACCCTCCAACAAGGTTTTAAGGTTTTATATAGTGTACATGCTGTGACCATGTAGTAACAGGTACAGTTATGATAGCATGTAGCATATTTATTGATATATATTGATAGCATATTTGCAGTATTTTGCCACATTCTGGTCCCTTTAAGCATTACAGAAACTTCCTTCCTAGGCACATTGATTTCACATAGCAACATAGAAACAAACGCCTACATCCAGTATGAACTTTTCCAAACTTTTTTCCAAATAAGTAGCAGTGCGCAGTGATAATAATTTAATACTTGGAAAGATATGCATACTGACATAACTATGTTTTTGTCTTCTTTTGTATTGTTTTCTCATATAATGACATATAAAGAAGCGGTTTTACTACAGGAGATCATCCCCCTTCTCGCAACACCCTCCGGTGTCTTGTCTCTTTTGATGCACAGCATTGGACACTCAATTCAAAATCATCAGATTAAGGCAGACAAGTGGAGGCTTGGCTGAAGGAGATCATCCATCTTCTCGGAGCAGGCCACCAAATTCTTGTCTCTTTTAATGCATGGTATAGGACAGATATATAGATATATGATAGATGTCATGTCCCACCAGAATCGATGCTGATAATAATGCACATTGTACGGACTATATTTCGGACTAATTATAATAAATGTGTTTTTTGTTTACATAAATTAGCCGCACCGGACTATATGCCGCGGATATACACCAATACGTTGTGGAATTAGACACAGCATTCACACAGAAGGGATAAACAGAAAGGAAAAGAAGACACTGATTTTGTGAATCTTTGTTTATATACTTTGTTTCCAAACAGTGCCTGTAACACGGCAGTAGAACAGCTCAAACATAACAGAAAAGTCATTGTTTTTATTCATCCTCTTCCTGTTCACTGAAACCACTGAAGTCGTCTTTTTCAGTGTCTTTGGAGAGTTGAAGAGCCTCAGAACATCTCCGTCACACACAGTTTAAGTCTCTGAAAAAAAAAAATTTTGCATTTGTGCTGATTTTTCTTCGAGCGCATCAAAATCTAGTGTCGTCTTCTTCTACGTGCTGGAGGCATCTGTGCATGGCTAAACCCAAGTGCATTATGGAAAATGATCGCGTTTTAAGCATTACGTTCAAACAAGTTTTTGTTACACATTTAAACAAGTAAAAGTAAAAGTTGAAATTTATGAGATTTAAAGTCGTAAATTTACAAGATTGAAAGTTGTAATTTTACAGGGAAAAAAGTCGTAATTTAACCTCTGACCCGGGTCAAAAGTCACACAAGCCCACTGTGTTTATCGCTGTCTCGGGCAATGCCTGTTAAAAGAAGCATTAAAAACATCAAGATTTTGAGAATGAAGTCAGAAATTGATGACATTATTGATTTATATTTAAAAAGATTGTCATATTATGAGTGTAAAAACTTAACTTTACGGGAATAAATGTCGTAATCTAATTTTATAGGCATTGACTGAGACTGCTATGAACTGGGGAGCTGTATGTGGAGGGGCGGGGTATTAGAGCGTAGCGGTGAGATGATGCTAGCTCACGCTAAACTGGTTGTGACCAACTGCTCTGTTTTACTGTCCCTTTAAAATAAAAGCTTGTCTGAAGCCATTGAAAGTTTCCTTTCTTGCCTGAGACAGCTATGAAAAGCTAGCTTTATGTGGAGGGGCCGGGATACATGAGGGTAATGGTGAGATGATGCTAATTGTGATGCTAACCCGAGCTAACCTGTTTGTGTCCAACTGCTCTGTTTTGCTGTCTCATTATAAATAAAAGCTTGTCTTGTTTTTTTCTCGTAAATGTACGACTTTATATATCATAATATTAAATTTTTTTATCTCCGAATCTTAAGGTTTTTTTAAATGTGGCCTTAATACGCTGTTGTAAAAAATCAATATTTTAGCCGCAGGGTTCAAAATGTAGGAATAATGTAGCGGCTTATCATCCGAAAATTACGGTACGTGTGTGTAGGTGTAATATTTTGTTTATGCATTATAATGTACTGTATAAGATGCTGTATATTGTGTTACTATAACTGGCTTTAGTATTACCACTAGGGGGTGGGGGCAAATAAGCTTGTCTTCTTCCCACTCCTTTTCAAGCCAATTGTTTGTGCATTTTGACAGTTCTGTTCCGTGCTTTTTATGTGGCTCAAAATAAACAATCAATCAATGATACGTAGTTGGTGGGAACTACTTTTTCTTCCGCCAAGGTAAGTGCATAATGCGTGAGCACAGAAGCACACTGCTCAGTCAGCCAGCCTCTGTTAAGATGCTGGCCGATCGTAAACAAAGCCATGTGTGAATTGTAAATTAGTTTTCATTCTTATAGTAGTTCTTAATAATTACTAATTTTTTGGAATTATTTTTATTTTTTTATTGTTTAAAACTCAATTTGAGTGTTTTGATTGTTTAAAACTGTTGATTTTTTAAAACTCAATTTGAGGCAGCGTGTGCGGCTGGGGAAGAATGTCTCGGACACTCGGACCATCAGCACAGGATCCCCACAAGGCTGTGTACTTTCTCCCCTGCTCTTCTCCCTGTACACCAACAGCTGCACCTCCAGCCACGACTCGGTGAAACTGATTAAGTTTGCGGATGACACCACCCTCATCGGGCTCATCTCAGACGGTGATGAGTCTGCTTACAGGAAAGAGGTGGACCAGCTGGTGTTCTGGTGCAGCTGCAACAACCTGGAGCTCAATGCTCAGAAAACAGTGGAGATGATTGTGGACTTCAGGAAAGTCAAAGCCCCCCTGCCCCCCTCGTCTTGACAGACTCCCGCATCACAACTGTGGACTCTTTCCGCTTCCTGGGCACTATCATCACCCACGACCTCAAGTGTGAGCAGACCATCAGCTCCCTCATCACGAAGGCTCAGCAGAGGATGTACTTCCTGAGGCAGCTGAGGAAAGCCAAGCTGCCTGTCCAGATGATGGTGTGGTTCGCTGGGGCCACTGCCAGGGACAAAAACAGACTGCAGCGCATTGTGCGCTCCGCCGAGAAAGTGATCGGCTGCAGCCTTCCATCTCTCCAGGACCTGTACGTCTCCAGAACTCGGGGGCGAGCAGGCCGTATACTTGCTGACTCTTCCCACCCTGGACATGGACTATTTGAGCCACTCCCCTCTGGCAGAAGGTTACGGTCCATTCGGACCAGAACCTTTCGCCACAAGAACAGTTTATTTCCTGCTGCTGTTGAACTCATGAACACTTTATAACATTTGCACTATGCTCACTTTATAACCAGTATTTTTGGCACCTTATAATACCTGCACTAAAAAACCCTCATACCTTAAACCCTCATACTAAAACACCCTCATACCTTTACTTTTAGTGATTTCAACTTTTTACTCAGGGTTCTATGTTTAGTTAGTGTTAGTTAGTTCTATGTTTATTTAATGTTCTATATTTATTTAGGATTCTACTATATTGTCTATATTGGCTATATTGTAAGCCAAGGGTGTCAAACTCGGGCCATGGAGGGCCGAGACCCTGCAGGTTTTCTTTCCAGCCGGTCATTAAAGCAGGTGATTTTAATAATCAACACCTCCTTCAATTTGAGGGAAGGAGCTCATCAATTAAAGCATTAGTGACCGGCTGGAAAAAAAACCTGCAGTGTCTCGGCCGTCCATGGCACAAGTTTGACACCCCTGTTGTAAACTATGCCACTACCTCAATATACTTTGGAAATTAAAAATAAATAACTCTGTTATCTTGTATTCTTAATGCTATATAATACACTACCCACCCAACACTAGACGTCATTAGAACGTTGCAGGTTTTTTTTTGGCTAAATGTGGTTGGTCCATCATTGCCTTGATTTAGCCCAGAAATAGATGTTGAAAATTGGGATGAGTTTATCCGGCTTATTTGGTCCATATATAGCTGAAAAATAGAGACTTTATGTAACCAAATTTAGACAAGAAAGGGCTGTCTTTATGGAGACGTCTTTTTACTGTTCACTTTTCCAACCAAATCTTGTTGCAACGTATTGTAATGATGTCTTTTCGATGTCTTTTCAACTATTTTTTCTGGGTGGGTAAATACACTACTTTTCTGTCTTTGCCAGACACATAAGGTGCATTTTACAGGTGGCTAAGTCTGCATTAATTTACCACCGAAATGAAGCACAAACAGCTACAGTATGCCCTCATTGCAGTTAACTGGTTCCAGACCAGACCGTGATTAGTCAATGGTCACGTCTTTATGATATGGTGTTTGTTTCACATACGCATTAGTTACATTAAGGAACATCAAAGTTGCATTTGCACTAGTCAACATGTCAGCCTAGAAATTCTGTCCATGAAAGTAATGAACAGACTCAGTGACAAAGTGTGGCCCTGGCAGAGTCCAACTCTCGCTGGGAACGGGTCCGACTTATTGCCGTTAATGCGAACCAAACTCTGACACCGGTCAGACGGGAAACGAACCGCATGGATTAGGTCCGATACCCCATAGATACCCCATATTCCCGGAGCACTTCCCACAGTACTCCGCGAGGGACACGGTTGAATGCCCTCTCCAAGTCCACAAAACACATGTAGACTGGTTGGGCAAACTCCAATGCACCCTCAAGGACCCTGCCGAGAGTATAGAGCTGCTCCACAGTTCCACGACCAGGACAAAAACTACACTGCTCCACCTGAATCCGAGATTCGACTATCCGGTGGATCCTCCTCTCCAGAACCCCTGAATAGACCTTGCCGGGAAGGCTGAGGAGTGTGATCCCACGATAGTTAGAACACACCCTCCGGTCCCCCTTCTTGGAAAGCGGGACCACCACCCCGGTCTGCCAGTCCAGGGACACCGACCCCGATGTCCACGCGATGCAGCAGAGTTGTGTCAACCAAGACACGCCCACAGCATCCAGGGCCGTAAGGAACTCCGGGCGGAAATCATCCACTCCTGGGGCCTTGCCACTAAGAAGCTTTTTGACCACCTCGGTAACCTCAGCCCCAGAGATAGGGAATCGCGACTCAGAGTCCCCGGGCACTGCTTCCACGTTGGAAGACGTGTCGGTGGGATTGAGGAGGTCTTCAAAGTATTCCCCGCACCGTTCCACAACATCTTGAGTCGAGTTCAGCAGCACACCGTCCCTACCATACACGGTGTTGACTATGCACTGCTTCCCCCGCCGGAGACGGCGGATGGTGTTCCAGAATGTCTTTGAAGCCATCCGGAAGTCGTTTTCCATGGCCTCTCCGAATTCCTTCCATGTCCGAGTTTTTGCCTCAGAAACTGCCAGAGCCGCAGACCGTTTGGCCTGCCGGTACCTGTCATCTGCCTCCAGAGTCTCAAAGGCCAAAACGGCCTGATAGGACTCTTTCTTCAGCTTGACAGCATCCCTCACCGCTGGTGTCCACCAACGGGTTCTGGGATTACCGCCACGACAGGCACCGACCACCTTACGGCCACAGCTCCGATCAGCTGCATCAACAATGGAGGCACGAAACATCGCCCACTCGGACTCAATGTCTGCTGCTTCCTTCGGAACTTGGTCAAAGCTCTCCCGTAGGTGGGAGTTGAAACTCCTTCTGACAGGGGACTCTGCCAGACGTTCCCAGCAGACCCTCACAATGCGTTTGGGTCAGCCAGGTCTGACCGGCATCCTCCCCCACCATCGGAACCAACTCAACACCAGGTGGTGATCGGTTTACAGCTCCACCTCTCTTTTCACCCGAGTGTCCAAAACATGTGGCTGCAAGTCCGATGACAAAACCACAAAGTCAATCATTGAACTGCGGCCCAGGGTGTCCTGGTGCCAAGTGCACATGTGGACACCCTTATGCTTGAACATGGTGTTCGTTATAGACAATCCGTAACAAGCACAGAAGTCCAATAACAAAACACCGCTCGGGCTAAGATCAGGGGGCCGTTCCTCCCAATCACAAACCATCCAGGTCTCACTGTCGCAGCCAACATGAGCGTTGAAATCACCCAGTAGAACAAGGAAATCCCCCAAGGGAGCACTCTCTAGTACTTCTCCTAAGGACTCCAAAAAGGGTGGGTATTCTGAACTACTGTTTGGTGCATAAGCACAAACAACAGTCAGGATCCGTCCCCCCACCCGAAGGTTTAGGGAAACTACCCTCTCGCTTACCGGGTTAAATTCCAACGTGCGGGTTTTGGAGCCGGGGGGCAACAAGAATTGCCACCCCTACCTCTCATTGCTTCTCATTGCCGACAACACCATAGTGGAATGAAGTCCAGCCCCTCTCGAGAGGACTGGTTCCAGAGCCCGTGCAGTGCGTTGAGGTGAGTCCGACTATATCCAGCCGGAATTTCTCCACCTCACGCACCAGCTCAGGCTCCTTCCCTGCCAGAGAGGTGACATTCCACGTACCGACAACTAGCTTCTGTAGCCGAGGATTTAACCGCCAAGACCTCCGCCTCCGGCCGCCACCCAGCTCACTTACCACCCGACTCCTTTGGCCCCTCCTACGAGTGGTGAGCTTATGGGAGGGGGGACCCACGTTACCTTTTCGGGCTGTGCGCGATCGGGCCCCATGGGTGGAGGCCCGGCCACCAGACGCTCGCCATCATGCCCCACCTCCAGGCCTGGCTCCAGAGGGGGAGCCCGGTGACCCGCGTCCGGGCGAGGGAAAACGAAGTCCAATGTTTTTAATCATCATCGGGGTCTTTTGAGCCACTCTCTGTCTGGTCCCTCCCCTAGGACCTGTTTGTCATGGGTGACCCTAACAAGGGCATGACAGCCCCGACAACTTAGCTCCTAGAATCATTGGGACACGCAAACTCCTTCACCACGATAAGGTGGTGGCTCAGGGGACCATAAGAGTGAAACCGTGAAATTCAAATAACAATGTGACAGGGACGACTGCATTTAGTTTTTTACTCCCGTTACTACAGTTTTACTTCGGCAAGAATGCCTTTATCATACAGAGTTTCAGTATGCAACCCTAGAAGAAACACAGACCCTCTAATTCATAAGGTGCAAAAGTCTATTCCATTTCTCTTTCATTCAAGTTGCTTTTCTTTAATCCTGTGTTCCAAAGGGGCCCAGAGGACGCTGACACAAAGAAGAATGTTTGTGTGATGTATTTGTGTATGACTTCAGTGACTTAACGGTTGTTCTTACCAATGTTATGCTTTATATTTAACAGAATATGCTTATAACCCTGACTGCCAAGAAGTAGTGGCAACACATTCTACATCCACAATTTCACTATGTCTTGTAAGGTTATGTTACACATCTTAGAGCATACAGTACATTAGTTTTACATCATTATGACTTTGGATGAATATAGTAAGTGTCACGATCCGGCGCTCGGTTAGCTCGGCGCGGCATAGCGAGAACCCCGGGGAAGCAGCGAGCAGGACGTCAGGCAGGTAAGGTGCAGAAAAAGAGTCCTTTAATGATAAAGATGCGGGGCAGGAACAAAAACAGGAACAAGAAGCACACACGACATCCGATGGCAAAATGACAAAATTACAATGACCCGACCAACACAAGATGCACACACCTGAACTTAAATAGCAAGAAGGACAAATGAGGAACAGGTGTGTCTAATCAACGGAAAACTAACCAGCAACGAAA